>OY731404.1:24501313-24513813 GCA_963425845.1 Sphenostylis stenocarpa | reverse complement strand
TGGACTCTAATATTACAGACTCAAAAACATAAAAACAGAGTTATTACATAACATTACAAGTCTTCAAATCTTTAAGTCCTTTATTCTTGAATCATCGTCAAAATCTACAAGCTTCATATCCTTGTATGTTCAACATTCATATCCTTGTATGTTCAACAATCTCCCCCTTTTTGATGATGATCAAAATTTCCTTTAAAGCCCTTTGTAATAACTTGTTTTGTCTGTCACAACTAACAAAAATATTAAACATACCAAACAACATTTAAAATTAATAAACATAAGAGACTTTAAATAATTTCTCCCCCTATTTTGATTATGATAAAAAATGAAAGCTCCCCCTCAAACAAAGCAAAAATACCATTTTTATTCCATAAATCAAATTAATTATAAACAAGAAAAACATGTTGAAGAGATTAAAACTCTTCACTTTCATCATTGTTAAATTGGGCATCAAATCTATCTTCTAAGTTAGAAACTCTATCATCTACATCCGAAATACGACGAATGATTTCCTGATGCCGTTCTTGAGAGATAGTGAAAAACTCTTGCATTCTTTGATTCATATCAAACAACATATCTTTCATAGACGGACAGGATGTAGGATGAGCAGATGATGTCCCAGCAATATGAATGTTTTCAGCAAGCATCTCAGCAACAGACATATCTTCATCAGAATCTTGAGCATCTTCAACCATGTTGGAAGCATCATCTTTATGAACGTAAATTCCATTTACACACACCATTTGTAACTGAGTGAGCGTGTTGTCAAGCATTCGATTTGAATTTATCGTCCTGACCTGTTGCTCTCCTTCAACATTTACTCCATTGTATTCTAAGATACGATAAATAAGAAGAGCATATGGGATTTTAAAGGTTGGATGACGCTTAGCTTTAAGCATGGTCATAGTGACAAGACTACCCCAATCAACTGGCTCATTATTCATGATGACATGAATAATGCAAAGATCAATAGATGAACATTGTTCATGATTGGTTGCTCGAGGACACAAAATCCATACAATGAGATGCAGCAACATGCGTTCTTCTTTCTTTAATGGTCCAACCAATAGTAGTCGGCCAATTTCCATAGAGGGGTTGTGAAGAAATGAGCGGTAAGCCATAATTCTATCAAAATCTTCTAAATCCGCAAGAACATTGGTAGCATCCTCCCTTAAAGGAAAGTGGGCAACATTTTCCCAAATATCATCATCAAGGATGATGGTCACACCCTTGACTCTAGAAGTGGCGATATGATCTCTATATTTAAAACGTGAATAGAAGACCCTAACTAAATCTGGGTAGTAAGTACCTTGCGTTTCTATGAATGGAAGGACACCATGCAGCTCAAGAAGATTTGGAAAGTTGAAGCCCCTATTAATGAATTGATCACCAATAATATATTTGGGAGTGATAATGCCCCTTTCTTTCTAGAAAGTCAGTAATTCCTGTCTTCCTTCATCGTCGGAGATCCATCCTTCAATTGAATTGGGACGGCGATGAAAAGCAGGAGCGAATCTTCTTGTTGTTGGGATCTTACTACGAGATGATGAAGCCATTTAGATTAGAAAGAGAGGAAACAAGAGAGCTTGAACAAGTTTTTTTGAGAAGAATAAGGTTTTGAGGAGATAAGAGAGCTTGAATGATTGTAGAATGCTTTGATTCAAGGTTTGGAAGTGTGTAGATGTGAATTAGAGCCTTCCTATATGTAGAGAAACATCCTAACGGTCATAAACGACTAGTTGGAGGAGAATTGGAGCCAAAATAGCTGTTACAAACGGCTAGTTTGTATCAACATATTCAATTTTACAATTTCCCTTACTAATATGATCTCTTAAGAAATGATGTCTAATCTCTATATGCTTAGTTCTATACTGCATTACTGGATTCTTAGTAAGATTGATTGCACTTGTATTATCACACATCAAAGGAATATTATCTAGAAAAATATTATAATCTTCTAGTTGTTGCTTCATCCATAGGATTTGTGCACAACAATTACCAGCTGCAATATATTCAGCTTCAGTTGTGGACAAGGCAACACATGCTTGTTTCTTAGAATGCCAAGATACTAAAGATGATCCTAACATATGACATGTTCCACTGGTACTCTTTCTATCAATCTTACATCCACCATAATCAGCATCAGAATATCCTATTAAACTAGGAGAAGCTTCAGATGGATACCATAAACCAGTTCCTGTAGTTCCTTTTAAATATTTTAAAATTCTTTTTATTGCAGTTAAATGAGATTCTTTTGGACATGTTTGAAATCTATCACACACACAAACAAAATGCATAATATCAGGTCTACTTGCATTTAAGTATAATAGTGAACCTATCATACCTTTATACATAGATTGATTAATTTCCAAACCTGATTCATCCTTGTCTAAATAGCATGATGTTCCCATGGGTGTGTCAGCTTCCTTTGAAGTGTCCATTCCAAACTTCTTGAGAATCTCTTTGCAGTATTTGGTTTGAGACACAAAAATGTCATCTTTAAGTTGTTTAATTTGAAGTCCAAGAAAGAATGTTAATTCTCCCATCATTGACATTTCAAATTCACCTTGCATTATCTTAGCAAATCCTTCACACAAAGAATTATTAGTTGATCCAAAAATAATATCATCAACATATACTTGAACTAACAAAATATGTTCCTTAACCTTCTTAATAAACAGGGTGGAATCAATTTTTCCTCTAGAAAAGTCATTTGAAATTAGAAAGCTACTTAATCTTTCATACCAAGACCTAGGAGCTTGCTTCAAACCATATAAAGCTTTCTTCAATTTAAAAATATGGTTTGCATATTTAAAATCTTCAAATCCAGGGGGTTGTTCCACATATACTTCCTCTTTGATAAACCCATTCAAAAATGCACTTTTAACATCCATTTGATAAAGCTTAAATTTCATCAATGAGGCATAAGCAAGAAGTAGGCGTATAGCCTCTAACCTGACATCCATTTGATAAAGCTTAAATTTCATCAATGAGGCATAAGAAAGAAGTAGGCGTATAGCCTCTAACCTGGCAACAGGAGCATAAGTTTCATCATAATCAATACCTTCCTCTTGATAGTAACCTTTGGCAACAAGTCTGGCTTTGTTCTTTGTTATATTTCCATCTTCATCAAGTTTGTTTCTAAATACCCATTTTGTTCCAATCACTTGATGAGATTCTTCTCTTGGAATTAATTCCCAGACTTGATTTCTTTCAAATTGATTAAGTTATTCTTGCATTGCTATGCACCATTGGTCATCTTTAAGAGCTTCCTCAACACTTTTGGGTTCAATCTGTGAAACAAAAGATACAAACATACATAAATTTGTCATATTTCTAGTTCTTACCCCTTTTGAGATATCACCAATTATATTGTCCATTGAAAGTTCAGTTGATTGCCACTCTCTTATGTACTCATCATCACCTGCAAATTATTTATTTGAATCAAGAGGATTTCCCTCAAGGTCTACAATTTCATCAAAGGTGACATGTACAGATTCTTCAACATTTAAAGTTCTTCTATTGAACACTCTATAAGCTTTGCTAGTTAGTGAATAACTTAAGAAAATGCCCTCATCGGCTTTTGAGTCAAATTTTCCTAAGTTATCTTTTCCATTATTTAAAACAAAGCATTCACATCCAAATATTTTTAAATGACCAACATTAGGTTTTCTACCATTTAACAGTTCATAAGGAGTTGATTTTATAATTAGCCTTATAAGCATTCTATTCAATACATAACATGCAGTACTTACAACATCAACCCAAAAATACTTAGGAACATTTGATTCATTTAACATTGTTCTAGCAAGTTCCTCTAGTGACCTATTTTTCCTTTCTACTACACCATTTTGTTGGGGAGTCCTAGGTGCAGAAAAATTATGCAAAATACCATTTTCCTCACAATAACTTTCAAACCATTCATTTTGAAACTCTCCACCATGGTCACTTCTTAACACCTTAATTCTTAAATCTTTCTCATTTTGGACTTGCTTGGCAAACTTTCTAAAGACCTTAAAAGCTTCACTTTTTAATGTTAAGAAAAATGTCCAATTATATCTAGAAAAATCATCAACAATTACAAGAGCATAATAATTTCCACCAAAACTTTTTATCCTAGATAGACCAAATAAATCTAAGTGTAATAGTTCTAAAGGTTTTGATGTGGAAATAACATTCTTAGATTTAAAGGATGATTTCACTTGTTTACCTTTTTTACATGCATCACATAACCTATCTTTTTCAAATTTTAACTTAGGAAAACCAACAACTAGGTCCTTTGATATTAGTTTGTTTAATTGATGCATGTTATATGAGCATAGCTCTTATGCCATAACCATGGATTTTCTTCCTTAGCAACTAAACATGTTATACTAGTGTTAGGTACACAATCCAAATCAATAAAATAGATATTATTATGTCTAATACCTTTCAATGCTATATTTTCGGAATCCTTTAAATGTATGGTACAAAATTTACTTTCAAAGATTACCTTGAATCCTTTGTCACAAAGTTGACTTATACTTAGGAGATTATGCTTTAGTCCATCAACAAGTAGCACATCCTTTATCTCCAAAGTATTTGCATCACCAATGTTTCCGATTCCAAGTATTCTTCCTTTGTTGTTGTTCCCATAGGTTACATATCCTTGTTCTTTATCTTTGAAACTCACAAATTTCGTTTTGTCTCCGGTCATATGTTTTGAACATCCACTGTCAAGATACCACATAGACTTCTTGGGTTTGGAAGTTTCCTACAAAACAAGAACATAGTAATCTTAGGTCCCCATAACTTTTGGGTCCTTGGGGTTAGAGACAATCAAATCATTTAACTATAGGAACCCAAACATATTTTCCTTTAGGAACACCAAAATGGTTAATTCTACACCTATTTGAAGTATGACCATGTTTCATACCATAAAATCATGCATTAGATGTAATCTTTGAATATGATACAATTCTAACTTTTGAAGTTTTAGTTCCTTTTTCAACCCATACTCTTCTATTTTTAGTTTTAGGCTTTTTCAATGGAACATGATAATTTTCTCTATTTTGAACAATAGCCTTATCCTTATAACTATCACTTATTTCTTTCTTAGCTTTATCAAGCAAATGGATAAGTATCATATTCATACTCTTTACATGATGCACATGCTATATTTTTATTATCTTTTTCCTCTAAACATAAAATTTTCGTTTTTAAGGATTCCAGCTCTTTTTCGGATTTATTCAAACACTTTTTCTCAGATTTATATTCATTTTTCAAGTCCTTAAAAGCAGTAAACAATTCTCCATATGCATTTTGTAAAGCATCATAATCATTTTCATCATCACTTGAGGAAGAGTCGGAATCACTAACCTCAAAGTCGGAAGAGATGTTGTCATTTGCCATCAAACAAATGTTTGCTTCAATTTCCGAATCACTTGACTCCGAACTTGAGTCACTATCATCCCAAGCAATGTAGGCTTTCTTCTTGAAGAATTTATTGCCTTTATGATCTTCATTTTTCTTATTTGGACAATCGGTTTTTACATATCTTGTTTCACCACAACCATAACATTTAATATTTAAAGAAGTACTTTCTCTTACCTTTCCCTTACCTTTGAAGGGTTGCTTCCCTTTGGCTTTCATGAACTTTGTAAATTTATTTATCATGAGACTAAAATTTCATCATCTTCATTCTCTGAGTCTTCTTCCTCCTTCTTGTTCTTACTCTTGGAAATTTCAGTTTTGAAGGCAAGGTTCCTCTTTTGATGTTGGCCTTCTTCATCATTTAGCCTTCCAAGTTCAAGTTCATGCTCTCTCAACTTTCCAAAGAGCACCGCCATAGACATTGTAGCAAGATTTTGTGACTCCATGATGACCTTCACCTTTGGTTGCCATTTCCTATCCAAAGATTTAAGAATTTTTACATTTAACTCATCAATATAAAAAATTTTACCTAACCCAGTGATATGATTCACAATATGTGTGAAACACTTTTGAACGTAAAAAATCGTTTCTCCTTGTTGCATCCGGAACATCTCATACTCTTGAATCAATGAGTTCTTTCTTGCTCTTTTAACATCATCGGTACCTTCGTGGGTTACTCTTAGCATTTCCCACATTTCTTGAGTACTCTTACAAATTGATATCCTGTAAAACTCATCAAGGGTTAAAGCAGATGGGATTATATTTCTAGCCCTAACATCATATTGGGCTTTTCTATTTTCTTCAGCCGACCATCTAGAAAATGGTGTTGGTACCTCTTCTCCGTTTTCAGTAATTTTAGGAATAAAAGGTCCATTTAAAATTGCGTCCCAAACACCTCTATCAACAAACTCCAAAAATATTTGCATTCTAACTTTCCAAAAAGGGTAATTTTTCCCCGCAAAGAGTGGGGGTCTATTGATAGAAGCATCCTCGGCAAATGTTTGATTTTGTCCGACCATTTTTGAAATTTGAATGACTATCAAACCAAGAGCGCAGCGGAATGTTTGCGTTTACGGAAAAAAACCAAGAGGCGGGGGGTGAATTGGTTTCTTAAACGAAAAATAGGGTTTAAAGTTTTTCCCAAATTTCACCGATTAAAATGCTGTGTAAAGTAAATAGATAAGGGATAGAAGATTAAACAATTGATTTATACTGGTTTGGATCAAAAGGCCTTACGTCCAGTTGCTAATCACTCAAACAGAGGATTAACGCTGTCACTATAATCACAATTTACAAACAGATTACAAATTGAAAAGATAAGGTAAAGAAAACACCTCTCTTGAGTCACACAAGAGATGAACACCTCCTTTGAATCCACAAAGGATGAAGAACAACTTTTCCTAGAGACGACACAACACACAATCCACCAAGAAACCCACTTAGTGATTCTTATCGCTTCTAGCCCACACTAGGTTTTCAAAAGCCCCTTTTTCTTCCCTACAAACAGTTCTCTAGAAGTCACAACTCTTAACTTTTGTATGAAAAATGTTTGTTCAATTTGCAGAGAACCTTAAGTAGAAAGAATAGGGTTTGGGAATTGGGGATTTTCAAAACTTGATGAATTGGGAATAGGGTTTTTGAAACTTGGTCCAATTTTGAATTTCAAAACACATAACAGACCCAAATAATCGATTATCTTAAGTGTTAATCGATTATTCCAGAGCCATTCTCGCAGAAAAGTAATACAGGGCCAGATAATCGATTAACAACCCATTTAATCGATTAATCTAGTGAGCATATACTGAAAATGGTTTTCTTTCTGTAATAATCGATTATTCTGTGGTTTAATCGATTATTCCAGTAACTTTTTGATAAAATTGAGTTTTTAGAGCTTTTAAAGAGTGGTCTATGTGCTGGCTATCTTGGACTCTAATATTACAGACTCAAAAACATAAAAACAGAGTTATTACATAACATTACAAGTCTTCAAATCTTTAAGTCCTTTATTCTTGAATCATCCTCAAAATCTACAAGCTTCATACCCTTTTATGTTCAACATTCATATCCTTGTATGTTCAACATTAAACATATGATTTTTTTTAATGTTTAGTTAGTAAATATCATCAATATATATATATATATATATATATATATATATTATTTATTTTAATAAAATGTATAATATAATATAGATTAACGATGAGAATAAATTTTCGTTACAAATCATTTATAGGAAAAAAAATTAATAAACTAAATAATGCTTAAATAATAAATAAAATAAACCTCTCCATAATAAAAATTCTTTTAAGGATATATCTTTACTACATTTCATTTACAATTTTGTAACAATTTTGTAAAATAGACTTAATGTTTTATTTTATTATTTAATGATGAAAAGAAAAAGAAAGGCACTAGGAGACTTTTCTCGCACAACCTTAAATATGTTGAACATTCAAGGATTTGATGTTGCACTTGATGAACATGAAGATTGATGATTTTGATGATGATTCAAGAACTCAAAGACTTAGAGTATTGAAGACTTGTTTTGTAGTGTAATAACTCTGTTTTAATTAGATTGAGTCTGTAATTTTAGAGTTTGAGATAGCCGGTACATAGTCTGCAACTTAGAAGCTTCAAAAAGCCCAAATATATCATCCAGGCTCAGCTTTAATCGATTATATAGGGAAATAATCGATTAAAACGAGTGAGAAAACCATTTTCCGTATAAACTCACTGCTTTAATCGATTAAAATTCAAAATAATCGATTATTACGTCGATAATCGATTAAAACGTCTAATAATCGACTAAAACAGAGAGGTTTTGGGTTCTGTTGATTTTGGCTCTGTTTTAATCGATTATAACTCCATTTAATCGATTATTTCAGTCTGTTTTTGTTTTTAAATTTCAAATCAATCCTATTTTCAAAAATCCAATTACCAAGAACCCTAATTTCGAAATCCCCAATTTCTAAACCCTAATTTCCTTACTTAAACTCTCCTTTGGCACTCAGAAAAGTAGAACAACCTTTTCCATACAAAAGTTAAGTGCTGTGAGTGCCAGAGAACTGTTTGTTGCAAGGAAAGGGGGCTTTTGGAACCTGGTGTGGGCTAGAAGCGATAAGAATCACTAAGTGGAGTTCTTAGTGGATTGTGTGCTGTGCCGTCTCTAGGGAAAGCTGTTCATCATCTCTTGTGGATTTCAAGAGAGGTGTTTTGTAACAACTTTGATCATAGTGACAGCGTTAATCCTCTGTTGAGTGATTAGCAACTGGACGTAGGGTCTTTTGATCCGAACCAATATAAATCTCCTGTGTAAGATTCTCTTCTCTTCTCTATTTACATTTACACAGTTTTTAATCGGTAAAATTTGGGGAAAATTTTGAAAACCTAATTTTTATTAAGAAACCAATTCACCCCCCCTCTTGGTTTTTGTCCGACCACGCAATCATTCCGCTGCGCGATTCTAACAAAATACTCTAATATCCTTTTTTAAACTAGCTCCTCCCATTTCGTGTCAAGAGAGATAGATAAATAGATACATCTCATTGCATTGATTGAGAGCGTTTATAGTGACTGAGGGGGTCAAATACGAAAAAATGAGTTATTTAACGGTCAAACATTTTATTCTTTTTATGACTAGATCCAATCTCCTAGTCTATGTGAAAAGGAAAAAGTGAAAGTGATGAAGATCTTATTGAATCATTTGATGAAATGAAGATCTTGTTGATTTGATGAAGTAAAAGACTAATCTGATGAAGTCAAAGGTTACTTCGGTTAAAAGGGTAGAGTGATTAGTGAGTTTGCATCTATACATAGGTATAATCATTCATATCTCTTTGCTTGCATGAGGTTTCATCATTCGAAAGAATTTGAAAATGCCTCTAAAGATGTTTTTAATCCATTAAAAATCAAAGTAATCGGTTAAATTGTTTTTAGCAAATTGTTTAAACTGATATTATATGAGCTTTATCAATTAAAATGTTCTTAAAACTTACATAACAGATTTTTAACTGATAAAATTTTGAAATAATCGATTAAAACTTTTAAAACCTTCACTAGAACTGTTTTAATCGATACACTTTCGAATTAATCGATTATTTTCATTAAAGGAGTTTTTGAAAACCTTACGCCATTATTTTAAGCTGATATAGTTTCGAAATAATCGATTAAAATCACTTAAAATGTTTTGGAAAGAGTTCTGCCAGTATTTTAATCGATACAAACTCGAAACAATCGATTAAAATAACTTGAAGTATTTTGAAAGATGTTCTGTCAGTATTTTAATCGATGTAAATTCAAAATAATCGATTAAAACAACTTGAAATATTTTGAAAGGTGTTCTGTCAGAATTTTAATCGATGTAAAATCAAATTAATCGATTAAAACAATTTAAGGGAATTTACGCTAACTGTTTTAATCGATTAAAACTGGTCATTATCGGTTAAAATCACTTAGAAAGTTTTATAAAAATATTTGGCAGAATTTTACTTGATTAAATTGTGAATTAATCGATTAAAATAACTTAAGGGATTTTTACAAAGTATTTTAATTGATTGAAACGTTGTCAGTATCAGTTAAAACAAATATGGAAAATAATCAAGAACATTTTAATAGATTAAAAGAAGTTTTAACAGATTAATTCAAGACTTTTAACAAATTAAAAGATTATTTTAACAGATTAATTAAACCAGCAGTTAGAACAAATATCTATATAAACAGGATTTCTTCAGTCTTTTAAAATATACCTTTGAGCAATCAATCAAGCAATCATAAGTGAAGTTTTTCAAGAAAGAATCGCGCAAGTTTTGTTGTGGTTTTGAAAGTTCTTTCTTGAGGCATTTTTGCATTCTTTTTTGTGAAGAAACTCATATTGCAGGGACTGCATAATCCAAGTTAGATTGTTCTGGTTTCTTTATTTTTGTTTTCTATCATTCTTTGTTGTCTTGTGAGTGCCTGGAATTGTTGGGCACGATTTCTGTGGCTGGAATTTGGCTGCAGGTTGGTTCAAGAACTGGAAGTTGGTTCTTGGTGAAGGTTTAGGTGCAAGAACTGGAATTTTGGTTGTTGTGGTAGATTGGGTGTGTGATTGGAATCTGTAATCTGTAAAACATTCAATCTAGTGGAACTCAGCTGGAATTTGGCTGAGAACTGGAAGTAGCCCTAGGATTGGGTGAACTAGTATAAATCTTGGTTGTATTTCTCTAAACCTTACTCTCTTTAATTCTGCTGCTGCCTTTATTTTAATTGCTTGTTTTTCTTGATTCAAGAATTGGTCAGAACTCTTAATCTTTGAAATAGATAATCTCTAAATTGCGAAAATTTTTCAAAGATCAATTCACCCCCCTCTTGATCTCAGCCTTCTTTTCTAACAATTGGTATCAAAGTACGGTCTTGAAAAATACTCAAGACTTTCAGTCCAAATCTTTCATGGCTGAAAACAAATTACCTTTTTCTGAGGGTGCTTCTATTAATAGACCTCCACTGTTTTGTGGTACAAATTATTCATTTTGGAAGATAAGGATGAAGATCTTTATTGAATCTATTGATATAAATGTTTGGAATATTATTGAACAAGGATCTTCTGTTTTCAATAGAGAATGGTCCAACTTGAATGATCATGAAAAGAAACAAATTCGAGATGATTGCACTGCCAAGAATATTATTACATCTGCACTTAACAAAAATGAATTTTTCAGGATATCATACTGCCAAACTGCCAAAAAAATGTGGAAAACTCTTGAGATGGCTTATGAAGAAACTCCAGAAATATGTTTGATGGCTAATTCGAATTCCCCAACATCCAGTGCACTACAAATTGAAGATCTCTGGTACCTTGACAACGACTGTTCTAAACATATGACAGGGGATATCACAAAGTTTCATAGTTTAAAACTAAAGAATGGTGGAACTGTCATCTATGGGGACAATAACAAAGGAAGAATTCTTGGAATAGGTGACATAAAATGCACAGAATCAGGTATTATTAACAATGTACTATATGTTGAGGGTTTGAAACATAATTTGATCAGTATCAGTCAGCTGTGTGACAAAGAACACAAAGTTATCTTTGGACAAGAACAATGTCAAATCATCAAATCAGATTCAGACCATGTATTGATCACTGGTAAGAGATAATCAACAACATTTACATGTTAAATACTAACTCTGCCAAAAACTGCTGTTTAATTATTAAAGAGAATGATTCCTGGTTATGGCATAGAAGATTAACTCATATTCATATGAATCATCTCAACAAATTGATTTCCAAAGATCTTGTAATTGGCCTACCTAAATTTAAGTTAGTGAAAGACAAAATATGTGATGCATGTCAAAAGGGCAAGCAAGGAATTCTTTCTCGCATAAAAATACTGTTTCAACTTCAAGACCGCTTGAACTTTTGCACATGGATCTCTTTGGTCCTTCTAGAACTATAAGTCTAGGAGGAAATCTATATGCATTGGTTATAGTAGATGATTACTCAAGATTTACCTGGACAATGTTTTTTAAACTAAAATCTGATACTTTCCATATTTTTAAGAAGTTTGCTTAACAGATTCAAAATGAAAAAGGCTATTGCATTTCAAATATTCAAAGTGATCATGGGGGAGAATTTTCAAATGAAAATTTTGATAAATTTTGTGAAAAACATGGAATTAAGGATAACTTTTCTGCTCCTAGAAATCCTCATAGAATGAGATCTTGTCTATCTTCTTATCAATTTCCTGCAAGATAGAATTTTGAGCTTTCGAGCATTCTGTCTCCAATTTAGGACTTCTTCATCCTGGCTTAATGGTTTGGTCTTCCCATATGGTCCAATTTCTTGACAAACAACATGTGGTTTAGTTGTTGTCTTGGACACAGGATCAACGTTCCTTTCCTGGAGGAAATTCTTCCTTGTAGAGCTGAAGGGTTGATCATCATGCATGGAATGGGAGGAGGCTTCGGAGCAGGCTAAGGTGGCATGAGGTTCTGCACCTTTGGTTTATAGAATAGTAGCCTTCTTCTTCAAGGATTTCGCGTATCGTCGGTATTTCTACAAGGGATCTGGCTTCTCTTGGCGGTGAATTCCTATCCATGGGCCTTTTCCA
>OY731404.1:24220667-24501213 GCA_963425845.1 Sphenostylis stenocarpa | reverse complement strand
AGTTATTACATAAGATTACAAGTCTTCAAATCTCTAAGTCCTTTGTTCTTGAATCATCATCAAAATCTTCAAGCTTCATATCCTTGTATGTTTAACAACCTTAGCACACTTGTCTCTTTCTTATGGAAGATTACAAGTGCATTTGGGCCTCTTTCGCCTTTGTCTTAGGGATATCTAATGCCCCCTAGAATGAATGTATTTATGCATGTGATAGTACAAAAAGGACCTTTTATGATAAAAAAGGCGAAAAATATTCAAAGTAACATAACTTTTGATTGGGATGTTGGATTTGGACGCACAACATATCAAAACGAAGAGAAAGAAGTGAAGAACACGTGGCAAATCCCCAAAAGGGATTTGACCCAACAACTTCCCAAAAAATGCTCCTAAGACCCATTTTTGATAGATTTATTAAGATGGTGTGTATGCATACTGCATTTATTTCCTCTCTTGGTTTTACCACTTATGAAATGATGCGATATGAATGATATGACATTGTAAAAAATCTTTTTGTTAAATCTGGTTATTTCTAAATGAATGAGTTTTATTTTTGCTCTTTTATTATATTATCTTTTTATCCCTTCTGTCAGTCTGTGTGACTACTTAGCTTACGAAGAACCTGAAACTAGGCTAACTAAAATGCAGACTGTCCGAGATAAAGGTGGTTATTGCAAAATAATGGTTTTAGATCCCCTTATCTCTTTTGTCGGTCCACGTGGTTACTTAGCTTAAAAAGAATCTGAAGCCAGACTAGCTAAAATGTGAACTGTCCGAGATAAGGGTGTTTGTTATGAAAATGTTTTTGGGATTTTATTTATTGCTGTATGATTATGCTATGAACAAACAAATGCACAAAAAATTCAATCATTCGCGAACAAAGTTTTATCACAAGGTAGGGGTATTCTGCAGAAAAGTGCATTAGCAAAGGTAGGTTCTAACTGTTCTCACCAAGGCCAGACCCCCAAGGTACCTCCATTATAGGGTCCCCTCTGTCTCCCAGTCTTCGAACCATGCACGGATCTCCATGTCGACATTCTCAGATCGGAAAACAAAGGGTTATCACCTTGAGTGGAGGTTTCCGACAACAACCTGCTGGCACTAAAGCCATTACAACGGCCAACCATACTTGCCACCGACTCCCTATGTGTATTCTCTCTTGCCCCCAGGTATAGAGGGACTGTTGTATGCAAGGGTTTGTGTACAATTTTTATTTCAAACAATTGCATAAAGTAAGCATATAACAGTGTCACCGCCGTCAAAAGAGGCAGTCGGAGCGACGCGATGGTCTTTTGATTCAACTTGCGTTTTTAAAAAGTGTGGTCATCACCCTTAGGATGTTCAATAACCAAACTATTCTAAGGGTGAGGTTTTCATAAATGGGTCTTAGAGTCACCATCAATATTTTAACCAAAAACATTGAAAAAGGAAAAAATAAGGCGATGATTTTAAGAAAAAACCAACTTTGGTCATTACAACCAGAGTTAGGTAAGGGAGTTAGTTACGTGCGGGGAAGGTATTAGCTTCCCCACGATGCCCCTTTCGAGTTCCCTATGATGGACTATTATTTTTTAAAATAAGAACATTAAAACTATGCTTTTATCCTTATTTATTTAATGCAAAATTTAAATTATTGACTACATGGCCCTAATAACTAATGCACAGAGACGATAACTAATAAAACAATAATAATAGAGTAAGGGATATAGAGGAACCTTCGAAGCAAGCTTTTATAAATTTTCTTGTAAAGGGCGCTTTTTGGCAAACCCCACTCTCTACAATGCCGCTCACTCTTCTCCCGAAGGACTCTAGAATGTCTAAAAAGAACCCTAAGACTCTGGAAATGCATCAGAGGGATTCTAGAAGAGTATAGGAGGGTATATTCTGTTGGAGAAGTTGTGGAAAATGAGGAGAGGACCCCCCTTTTTATAGAAATTCATGCCTATTAGACTGGGAAGGCCGTCTCGCCTGACAAGGTCGAGATGGCCGTCGCGGCATTCGGGACCACTGTCTTGACATTTGGGACTGTCGTCTCGCCAAACAAGACAGTGGTCTCATTTTTTGCAAATGGCGAGACAACGGTCTCACCTTTTGAAAACGGCGAGACGGTGGTCTCACCTTTGGCAAACGATGAGACGGCCGTCTCGCCAAACGAGACGGTAGTCTCGGTCTTCTAGGCATAATTTTCTTATTTTTGTGTACAAAAAGCCTTCCTATTCTAACATGGAGCCTAGTGAACAATCCTAGGGACCTTTGAGGTTTTGTCCATCTTTGAACGAAAGTCTTCTGCTCTTTATTTTGAGGCCGGGAAAGATTTGAGGTCTACAGCTGCCCCCCGTCACCTGACTAACTGACTGTTGGCTCGATATGCCTGCGAGATTGGTTGGCAGGTGAAGGAGTTGACCCTCTTGCTCAATCGTCCTTTGGATGCTCCTTTGATGCGGTAGCTGACCCCTTCGGTTGACAAGTAGGAAACCTCCGGATGCTCCTTTGATGTGGTAACTGACCCCTCGGTTGATGAATACGAATCCCCATCTGGTTTGACGAGTATGAACCCCCGTCTGGTTGTTGTAACCTTGGGTTGCTCCTTTGATGAAATAACTAACCCCGTAGCTGACAAGTTGGAAACCTCAGGATGCTCCTTTGATGCGGTAGCTGACCCCTTGGTTGATGAGTACGAACCCCCATCTGGTTTGACGAGTACGAACCCCCGTCTAGTTGTTGTAGCCTTGGGATGCTCCTTTGATGCAGTAGTTGACCCCGTAGCTAACAAGTTGGAAACCTCAGGATGCTCCTTTGATGCGGTAGCCAACCCCTTGGTTGATGAGTACGAACCCCGATCTGGTTGTTGCAGTTCACTTTGTAGGACTGGTGTGGTGACAACTGTTAGAAATGTAGGCTGAGATCAAGAGGGGGGTGAATTGATCTTTGAAAGATTTTCACAATTTACAGATTATCTATTTCAAAGATTAAGAAATCTGACCAGTTCTTGAATCACACACAACAAGCAATCAAAATAAATGCAGTCACAAAATTAAAGGAGAGAAAGGTTTAGAAAGATACAACCAAGATTTATACTGGTTCACCCAATCTCAAGGCTACATCCAGTTCCCAGCCAAATTTCAGCTGGGTTCCACTAAATTGAACGTTTTACAAATTACAACTTTAATCTCATACTCAATCAACCACAAGAACCAAAATTCCAGTCCCTGCACCTAAACCTTCACCAAGAACCAAATTCCAGTTCTTGACCAACCCTGTAGCCAAATTCTAGTTACAGAAACCAGTGCCCACAATTCCAGGCACCCACAATACAGTAAAGAAAGTAAAGAAACAAATAGAAGAAAGTAGAACGCTCAAACCAGGTTTTTGCAGCTTTGCAGTATGAGTTTCTTCTCCAAAAGAATGCAAATTTTGCCTCAAGAAAGAACTTCTATGAACTTCAAATAACTAGCGCGATTCTCTCTTGAAAGTAGCACTTATGATTGCTTTATTGATTGCTAAAAGATGTATATCAAAAGGTTCAAGCAACTCTGTTTATATAGAAGATTTTCAAAACTGCGGTTTATTTAATCTGTTAAAATAATCTTTTAATCTGTTAAAAGTCTTATTTTAATCTGTTAAAACTTTTTTAATCTGTTAAAAAGTTCTTGATTATTTTCCAGATTTGTTTTAACCGATACTGACACCGTTTATATCAATTAAAACTCTTTGTAAAAAATCTTCCAAACTGTTTTAATCAATTGTTTCATCTTTCAATCGATTAAAATACTCGCAAAACATTCTTATAGACTTTTCTAAGTGTTTTTAATCGATAAAATCTGTTTTAATTGATTAAAACACTTTGAAAAAGGTTCACTTAGTTATTTTAATCGATTGAAACGCATTTTAATCGATTATAATTCTGCCAAAAGATTTCTTAAAACTTTCTAAGTTATTTTAACTGATAGCAAGCTTGTTTTAATCGATTAAAACATTCTGGAAAAACCTTAGTGTTTTTAATTGATTATTTCGCATTTGTATCGATTAAAATACTGACAAAACAACTTTCAAAACACTTCAAGTTATTTCAATCGATTATTTCGAGTTTGTATTGATTAAAATTATGCCAGAACACTTTTCAAAATATTCTATGTCATTTTTAATCGATTATATCAATTCTATATCGGTTAAAATATCGGCAGAAGGTTTTCAAAAATCCTTCTAATGAAAACAATCGATTATTTCGAAAATATATCGAGTTAAAAACCTGTTACAAAAGTGTTAAGAACATTTTAATTGATAAAGCTTATATACTATTAGTTAAAATAGTTAATAAAAAACCTTTTAACAAAATACTTTGTTTTTAACCGTTCAAACAATTTTTTAGAGGCATTTGCAAAATCTTTTAAATGAAGAAACCTCATGCAGCAGAGAGATAAAAATGATTATACCTAAGTAATGATGCAGATTCACTAATCACACTACCCTTTTATCTAAGTGACCTTTGACTGCAGCAAAGTAGCCTTGACTTCATTTTGACTTCATTAAATCAACAAGATTCAATAAGATCTTCATCACTTTCAGTCTCCCCCTATTTGATGAAGACAAATACCTCTTTGAATAAAATCTCTGCAGAAAAAGTTACTTGAATATATAGATTAGTGAGTATTCACAATTTATCATTTTCCCATTTCTCCCCGTATATTGTTACTCCCCCTAAATAAGGAAAATTAATATTAAAAGCAAAGTAATTATTTCTCCCCCTTTTGACTTCATCAAAAATAGGGAACAGAGGAACAAAGAAAATATAATGCATGATATGTATCAAATTTTAGATTTTTAAAACAGTAAATAAATTTGAACAAGATACATTACTCATATCAAAACCAATCAAAGTTGATTCAAACTTATCTTCATTAACACGTTTGTAATGAATACAATTAACACGTGTAAAGATAAGGGAATCATGCTTTAGTAGCATGTTACAAGAATAGCCATTAACTAAAGCCTTTAATTTTTCTTCCCAGAGTAATGATCGATTAAAAACAGGACAAATTCGATTAAAATGATCTTGTTACTGGTTTTAATCGATTAAAATAATGTTTTAATCGATTAAAACAGTGATGAATTTCGAAAGTTTGAAACATAAGTTGATTTAATCGATTAAATCGACATTTAATCGATTAAAACAGTAAGAAAAATGTTGTATAAGTGCTTTTAATCGATTTAAAGCTTGTTTTTATCGATTAAAACAACCAGTTTTGAAAGACTAAGTAATGTTGGATGCATCTAAAATGCCTAATTCAGTTCGAATTTTGTAAAAATGATTATTAGGAAAATGTTTTAAGATAATATCAACTAGATTGAGTAAGCTTTAACCAATAGATCCATCAAAATCAGAATAGTATCTTATTTAGCTGATTTAACTGATGTAAACTAGTTTCAGTTGATACAAATACATGACATATAGATTTTAATTGATTGATACGCTAATTAATCGATTATTTTGATGTGAATTTCCTATGTAAGTGTTTCTTTTAATCGATTTAATCGATTAAATCTATTTTGTATCAGCTAAAATTATCAGAGAATTATGTTTGATTCTATCTAGGCCCTCTTAATTCAACTTAAAACCTACATCATATTAAGCAAAGTTAAAAGATTGTTCATGGTTTAAAACCAGTTAATATTATAAACCAGAAATGATAATTATCAGTAAAATAAATATGACATAAGAACAAGATAGGAAGGGACCCTTTTTTCAACAACTCAATCATCCCAATTCCCTTGGTTGAGCTGTTGTCGCCGCCGTCAAAAAGAGGCGGTTGGAGCGACGCGATGGTTTCAACCCTTTTGATTTTTCGCGTTTTTTATGGGTGGTTACAACGCCTTTAGGTTGTCCGATAACCGGGCTAACCCAAGGACTAATTTTGAGGGGTTCTGTGGAGTCGCCACCAATGTTTTTACCGGAAACATCAGAAAAGGGGTTTTAAAAAGGCGTTGGTTTTCGAAAACCAACTTTGGTCATTAGAACCAGAGTTGGGTAAGGGAGTTAGTTACGTGTAAAGGAAGTATTAGTTCCTTTACTACGCCCCTTTCGGGTTCCCTATGATAGGCTAGCTATTTTATTGATAAATAAACCGGAAAAATACGCTTTTGCCCTTTTTATTTTGCGGAATTTAAAGTTATGACTACATGGCCCTAATCTATTGTATAATTTAAAATTAAAGCAGTAAAAGCAGAGAGGGAGAATTTAAACCTCCGAAGCAAGCTTTCTTTTTATTTCTTTGAAAGGAAATGGGTGCTTTTTGGCAGCCCTTCACTCTACACGACGCTGGAAACTTTTCTAGACGCCGAAAAACGCTCACAAAAGCACTTAGAAGCTCCGGAAATGCGTCAGAGGGATTTTAGAGAGAAGTTTTAGAGAGAAGGGAGAGCAAAAAGTTGTGTGGTGTGTGGAAATGAGCGGGGGGAGGCCCCTATTTATAGGTTTTCGCGCCTGACAGTGGCGAGACCGCCGTTCTCGTCTGACAGGGTCGAGACTGCCGTCTCGCCAAACGAGACTGCCGTCTCGTCATGCCAAAGTGGCGAGACCGCCGTCTCGTTTGGTGAGATGGCGGTCTCGCCATTTGCGTGAGGCAAGATGGCGGTCTCGTCCCAAAAAGGCGAGAAAACTTATTTTTTGTGCAGAAAATCCTTCCTATCCTATTATGGGGCCTAATAGTCTCTCCTAGTGGCTTGTTAGGCTTCGTCCATCTTCGAATAGGAAGTCTTTTACTCTTTATTTGGAGGTCGGGCAAGACTTGGGGTCTACAGCTGCCCCCCCTTTACCTGACTGGTCAGCTGTTGGCCTGTTGTGCCAGACAGATTGACAGGAAGGTAAAGGAGTTGACCCTCTTGCCCGGTTACCCTTCGGATGTTCTGTCTTGCGGCGGTTGATCTTCTGGGAAAAACTTGGTGCTCGTGCACTTCCAGGATACTACTTCTGACGTAGCTGATCCTTTGGTTGATGGGTATAAACCCCCCATCAGGCTAGTAGTTGCAGTCCGTTGTGTGGGACTGGATGGGTATGAACCCCCCATCAAGCTGGTAGTTGCAGTCCGTTGTGCAGGACTGGATGGGTATGAACCCCCTATCAGGATGGTACAGTCCATTGTGTGGGACTGGATGGGTATGAACCCCCCATCAGGGTGGTAGTGCGACTTACTGATCCGGCTCGAGCGCAGATCAGGCGCAACGCGTGCACAGGTTGATAGGTATAAACCCCCTATCCGGCTGATACAGTCCGCTGCGTAGGACTGGATGGGTATGAACCCCCCATCTGGCTGGTAGTTGCAGTCTGTTGTGTGGGACTGGATGGGTATGAACCCCCCATCAGGGTGGTAGTGCGACTTACTGATCCGGCTCGAGCGCAGATCAGGCGCAACGCGTGCGCAGGTTGATAGGTATAAACCCCCTATCAGGCTGGTACAATCCACTGCGTAGGACTGGTGGTAGTGGCGGCTTACTGCTCGGGTAGCTCATGCGCCGACTCTTTGGGGAGTGATTTCCGTGTTGGTAGATGTTCTTGGACCTCTTTGAATGGTCATCCGGGTTGTGCCGGGGATTTTGTGGGTGCTCATCCAGCTTGCTTGTTTGCTGGGGATTCTTAGTTTTTGACTTTTGGTGGCGACTATCCGACTCTTGCTAGATGGTCGGATGAGTCTTGTTTTCTGTTCGACTCTGATTTGGTAGTCGAAATTTTGTTGGTTGAGGTGATGGTTTGTCTTAATCCTGCCTCTTTCTCGCGGTTTTATCTCTTTTTTCTCGCGATTTAGGATTTTGGCTTTTATTATTGAGCGTATGCCTTTTTCCTTGTAGACCCCAAATCTTGCCCGGCCTCCAAATAAAGAGAAGAAGACCTCCTATACGAAGATGGATGAAGCCTAACAAGCCACTAGGAGAGACTATTAGGCCCTATACTAGGATAGGAAGGATTTTCTGCACAAAAAATAAGTTTTCTCGCCTTTTTGGGACGAGACTGTTGTCTCGAAATCGAGACCACCATCTCGCCTCACGCAAATGGTGAGACCGTCGTCTCACCAAACGAGACGACGGTCTCACCACTTGCGAATGACGAGACGGCGGTCTCGTTTTGCGAGACGGCGGTCTCGCCACTTTGGCATGACGAGACGACAGTCTCGTTTGGCGAGACGGCGGTCTCGACCCTGTCAGACGAGAACGGCGGTCTCGCCACTGTGAGGCGCGAAAACCTATAAATAGGGGCCTCCCCCCCCCCTCATTTCCACACACCACACAGCTTTTGCTCTCCCTTCTCTCTAAAACTTCTCTCTAGAATCCCTCCGACGCATTTCTGGAGCTTCTGAGTGCTTTTGTGAGCATTTTTCGGCGTCTAGAAGAGTTTCCAGCGTCATGTAGAGTGAAGGGCTGCCAAAAAGCACCCATTTCTTTTAAAGAAATAAAATAAAAGCTTGCTTCGGAGGTTTAAATTCTCCCTCTCTACTTTTACTGCTTTAATTTTAAATTATGCAATAGATTAGGGCCATGTAGTCATAACTTTAAATTCCGCAAAATAAAAAGGGCAAAAGCGTATTTTTCCGGTTTATTTATCAATAAAATAGCTGGCCTATCATAGGGTACCCGAAAGGGGCGTATTAAAGGAACTAATACTTCCTTTACACGTAACTAACTCCCTTACCCAACTCTGGTTCTAATGACCAAAGTTGGTTTCCGAAAACCAACGCCTTTTTAAAACCCCTTTTCTGATGTTTCCAGTAAAAACATCGGTGGCGACTCCACAAAACGGCTCAAAATTAGTCCTTGGGTTAGCCCGGTTATCGGACAACCCAAGGATGACCTTTTGAAAACCTCGCCCCTAGGTTAGCCCAGTTATCGGACAACCTAAAGGCGTTGTAACCACCCATAAAAAACGCGAAAAATCAAAAGGGTCGAAACCATCGCGTTGCTCCGACCGCCTCCTTTTTTGATGGCGGCGACATTCCTTTTTAAGCTTTTTTTTGTTTTATGCTAGCTTTTGCAAAGGGTGGCAAAGAGATGAAATAAAATTTTATTTATAGGGAAATTTTATTACAGCCACATTTTATTTTGGCAAGTACAATCCCTAAGGGCTATCATCTGGAGACGATCCGGGAGCAAATTGCTGGTAGAGGTGATACCGGAAGTCCGCTTGTTCTCGGACTTCATCGCGGTACTCTTGCTGGAATGTTGTCCATTCCTGCCGCATCACTTGCTGATGCTGGTACATCTCCTCTTGCCGAGTGTGGTAGGCTTCTTGCCGCACCGTCATTTGGTCGAATTGCCTGCGCAGATCGTTCATGTTGCGGTTCATGCCGGCGAAATCGTCCGTGTACGGTGGTGGTTGTTGCTGCTGCTGGAATTCGGGGGGCGTGGGGATATCCTGCATCGCCACCAGCCCTTGGAGATCTAGTGTGAAGTCCAGTGTGGGATGGAGGGCAACCTGGGTCGCTCGACGTATCAGCATTCCCATGCTGACCAGGACTGACCCGTTGATGGACTCGGGTCGCAAGTTGGAGGCCAGCTCTTCCCGGCCAGGGCACCCCCATCTTTCTGCCAGGGGAGTGATGAGGGGAGCCACGAGAACGGCCCCCGCTGATCTATTCCCGAAGTCCTTGAGGGCTCTCAGGAAGAAGTAGCCAGGGTTGCAGCGCCGCTTCTGGCTCATGCAATAAAGTACGAAGAGGTCAGGGAGGGAGACCTTGCCCTGACTCTCTTTCCTCCCATGGATGGTTCCTGCCAACAGCTTGTGGCAGATGCGGAGTGCTGGGGGCAGCGCGGAGCCCCTCATCAGCGTGGGCAGCGTGGAGGCTCCTGTGAGCTCATGCCACATTTCGGCGGCAGTGAGGTTGGTGGGCCGGGAGTAGATGGCCTCACGGTATCCCTGGGTCAGGGTGTCCTCGGGCTGGACAAACCCGATGGCCATGTTGAACTCGTCGAGGGTGGTGGCCTGGTATCTTCCACCCATGAAATAGGTCACCATTTGAGTGGGCTGCAGGCCCGGGACCGTGGAGGGGACCTCGGAGTAGGAGACCGAGGCCAAGAATTCCAGTACCGCTTGTGGGTACACATGTGTAGGTGGTGGCTGCAGCAGAAAGCCCCACCCAATGCTGTCTATGTGGGCTCGGACGTCGTCCTCCCACCCAAATTCAGCCAGGACGCTGAAGTCAAGTCTGAGCATCGGGTGCCACTGATAAGTCCGGATGTTGTCGAGGCAGACCTAGTGCTGAAGCGACAACTGAGAGGGATCCTGGGGTGGCGGTGCCGCAGAATTGTTGGCACCGGCAGTGCTCCTTCTCTTTCTGGAAGCGCTTCTACCAAACATTTTGGCTGGAGGAGGCTTGGGAGTGCAAAATCTGAGAAATGGACGTTCTGGAGGCAAGGGAAGTCTTGAGGAACCCCCCAAGCGCGCCCTCTATATATAGCACAATTTCTCAATTCAAGACCGCCGTCTAGGAGGGCGAGACGGCGGTCTCGAGTTAGCTACAAACCGAGACGACGGTCTGGGTCATCGAGACGGCGGTCTCGTTGGTCGAGACGGCGTTCTCGTCTTGCCGGCGGACCGAGACGGCGGTCTCGAATTTCTGGTGAGTTTTTTTTTTTTTAAGAGAAAATAGGACATGGTTCAAAAACATTTTTATGCATGCAATGTTTTCATGTTTGATGTCCTATAATGCCTATTTTGATTAAGTTTTCAGAAGGATTTAACCAACGTGTCTCGTTGCGCTGAATGCCCTCTGATTTGCTGTGTTTACTTTTGGCTGTACCATGCCGGACTTCTTGTGACCGAAGGATAATTTCTTTCTTTCTTTTTCTCTTTGCAGCACACTCTTTGTCATATAGTGTCCCTTTTTCTTTGCTTTAGGGATTTCAATCCCCTTGTTGACTATATGCCTCCATATTCCCAAATTAATTATTAGAATATTGATGTGAGGGTCAAGAGAAAAGAAACAAAGAGGCAAATTTCAATGGCTTGTGTTTTAGAGGGTTAATTTTTATTGATAGAGTTTTTGTAAGAATGGTTGGCTAAGGTTAGGCTTAGGTGTTTAAGCTTTTGTCTAAGCAAACAACTTTTCCTTTTTTGTATTTGTGCTCTTTGGTTTTATTTCCATTGCTTTTTAATGGCTAGCTGATTTCCCTAGAACGCCCTTTGGGTTTTCGAACTAGGATACTGTGTTTTGGCCCTAACTTTTGTCTAGGTTCCTTCTTTTGTAACTTTTAGGGAATCCTAGCGGACCTTATTTGTAACCCTAACTTTTGCCTAGGCTACCCTTTATTGTTGTTCGGGTGTCCTACCGGGTCGACCCCTTAGTGGGTTTCCTACTGGGTAATTTGCCCTTTTCTTTGGCCTTTGGCTTTTCTGGGTTTTTCTCTTTTTTTGTGGATTTATTATTTATTTTTATTTTTTTTGGTCACAGTATTGGCGAAGCATGACTTTTCTTTTTATGGATGAGGTGAAGTCTTATTTTTATGTGCTTCTAATCAACTAGCTTTGATGGCAATAGCAATGGTAAATGTTGATTATTTGAATGCGCTTTTTACTCTTCTTTTTTTGTTTACTTAGACAGGGTTATTCATGAGGTCTAGTCAAAAATAGAGAGAAGAGAAGCATATAGTAAGAATTATTCTTCATTAATTAATAAGGGAATATGTGCCCTGAAATGCCCGGGGGTCGGGCTCGCCCCGGGGGATAATCTCTAACAATCATGGGGTTTACATCCCTTAAACGAAGAAAAAGATTTCCTAATGACTAAGGTGGCTCTTGACGCTTGCACCCCTCCACTTCTGAAAATCTGCTTGAGTGTGCGGAGGGGAGACTTCCCTTTTCTTCTTTCTGTCCGGCCCTTGGTAGGGTCATATCCTAGGCCATACTTGCAAGGATTGTCTTTGAATTCCGGGGGTTCCCTCATGCCTTGGGAATCTGCCCCCAGTCCTTGGCCAGGATGGTAACCCTGCTTCAACATCATGTGGGCTACCTTTGTATTTTTGGGAAGTCGTTCTATGCTGGCAATTTCAAGCGCTTGAAAAGATGTTTCAAGGGCCTCTTCAGCCGCATCCACATAAGGCTGGGTGGACGGTCCACTGATCAAAATGTCGTCTTCTGCTTGGACCGTGACCAATTTATCGTCCACTATGAATTTGACTTTCTGGTGGAGCGTTGAAGGTACTGCCTTAGCATCATGAATCCAAGGCCTGCCGAGGAGACAACTATATGCTGGAGTAATATCCATGACATGGAAATTGACGTCGAAGATAGTGGGTCCGACTTGAATTGGCAAATTGACCTCCCCCACTACTTCTCGTTTGGATCCGTCAAAGGCTCGAACGATGGTGCTGCTTGGGCGCAGATGGGTTCCTTGGATAGTCAACTTGTCTAACGTATATTTGGGCATCACGTTCAAGGATGACCCGTTATCCACAAGAACTTTGGCGATGAGGTACTCCTTGCACTTGACTGAGATGTGCAAGGGCTTGTTATGGTTTGACCCCTCGAGGGGGAGTTCTTCCTCTGTGAAGGTGAGGTTATCGCTCGCCGTGATGTGACTAACGATCCTCTCGACCTTTTCTTGGGATATTGTATGAGGTACATGCGCCTCGCTCAAGACCTTCAGCAGGGCGTTTCTATGCGGTTCCGAGCTCATTATCAGAGATAACAATGTTATCTTTGCAGGTGTGCGATTGAGCTGGTCTATAATGGAATACTCACTTTGCCTTATGAACTGGAGTAATTCCTCTGTCTCCTCCTTGGGTTCCTTATTTTCTTTTTCTTCTTCGGTCTTTTTATTTTTTCCTTTATTCTTGAGGACATCTTCTTGTGTGTCCTTGGGGGAGTAGACTCTTCCACTTCTAGTCATGCCCCCAATGCCGGCTATGTTTGTTATTTCCTCTTTTATTGGTGAAGATTCCCCGTATCTCCACGGTACAACTTTATTCGATTTGTAGGGGAAAGGACGTGGCATAAATAGTCGCACTGGGGTCCTTGCCCCCTCTTCTTTATTTTTGAGGACCAACGGCCAAGGCTTATTTTCCTCTTGCGGTGAGTCGACCGTTGGGGTAAGCTTTATTAGGAGTGGCTTTCTCTCCATTCTTCTGATTTAGAAGACGTGTTAGTTAATCCTTCCTTTTTATTATCTTATTTATTAAGTGTGAAGGAGGGGGAATTAAATATGCAAATGAATGTTTATGCATGCGAGTAGACAGTCATTTGAATAAAGAAGATTTTACTTATTCAACAGAAGGTGTACATTCCCCTATTCTATACTGCGAAGCAACTTTTGGCAAAAGCGGAAAACTTTAAAGAAGCCCACAGGCGGGTCTTGATCCCTCTATAGTTCTCTCTCAGCTTCCCGGACGTGACGAGTAAGTGCTTCGCTCTGCTTGTGGACCGCCTGTCTCATATCTTCACTGTACTTCTGAGCCTCTTTGATCTTCACCTCTTGATGAACGACCAAAGCTTGTAGTTCATCGAGCTTTGCAAAGGCTCGGTCTTTCTCTTGCAGTACTTGGCCGTACTGAGCTAGCCCATCTCTTTCTTTGTAGCGTAGCTCAGCGAGACTTCTGTTGAGTCTCCGGTTGGCCTCTCGCTCTTGGCAGATATCTAACCGAGTCTTGGTGAGCTCTTGCGACAACTCCTTGATCGTTTGAGCCTTGTAGACCCCTAATTTTGCCCGGCCTCTCAAATAAAGATAAAGGAGATCACCCGTAACAAGATAAAGCTCGTCTAGCATTACAAATAAGAGACAAGGAGACTTCCCATATGGAGATAAAGCTTCAATAGACACATATCGGCATCAATTGACGTCCAAAACAGGCAAGGAAAGCTTCCCGGAGTCCCGAAACGCGCGAAACTGGCCAGAACAGGTTGAGACGGCCGTCCCAGTTGGGACGGCCGTCCCAACCTCTTAAATCCAGTTGGGACGCGCGTCCCAAAGTTGGGACGGCCGTCCCAAACCCATTTTAAGTGGGACGGCCGTCCCGGCCTTCCTGGGGGTCCCGCTCCGTGTAAATTTGCCATTTGGGACGGCCATCCCAGTCCGGACGGCCGTCCCAACCCGGACGGCCGTCCCAAAGTGCGCCAGCTGCGAAAAACTATAAATAGGAGGCTCATTTGCCACTTTTTGAGACCACGAGACACTCCGAGAGCTTCGAAACACTTTAGAGCACTTGTCTACTTCTCTCCCTCTCTCGAATGATCTTTCCGATTGCCTTAAATAGGTAACAATCGGTTAAGGAATTATATTCAGGCATTTGATTCTTCTTTAAATTTTTAGTAGAGTCGATCTTGTATTGGTGAGGAGAGACTGTGTAGAAAGAGGGGTTGCCAAAACGCATCCTCATAGTTGGAGATTCTCAATACAAAGCTTGCTACGGAGGTTCTTTTCAATTCTCTTCTCTTTTATTGCTTTATTTATTGTTTTATTTAGCTTTATTTACTATTTATGTCATATAGAGTAAAATCATGTAGATAGCTATTTTAATATCTCTTTTATTGCTTTATTTAGCTTTATTCATCATTTTATACATATAACATAGAATAAAATCATATAGATAGCCATTTAATATTATGTAATAAAATAGGGTAATCGCGTAATTTCTTGTAGTCTTTATTTAAATGAATTAATCTGTCATAGGGAACCCGAAAGGGGCGTTGTGGGGTGCTAACACCTTCCCCACACGTAACTAACTCCCTTACCCAACTCCGGTTATAATGGCCAAGTGCGGTTTTTCTTAAAATAAACATTTTTTCCTTTTCCAATGTTTAAGGTTAAAACATTGGTGGCGACTCCATAAGAACCTCTTTTCGAAAACCTTTTAAAACAAATACGCGAGTCTAAACCATCTTTTCGCGACCGCTCGCATAAACGTTTCGAGACGTCCTCCGGACGTCGGAAAGGGACAGCGGCGACAGATGGCGACTCCATCGGGGAAGCTAGAGAGTTGATCCCATTTAGTGACGAGATAAATTCAAACTAAGTAAAGATTCGAAATTACGCCTTTACCCTTACGTATGTTTTTATTGTATGGCTTTAATAAGCTGTCTGTATGATTATTTACGCAATTGTTTGAAATATAAATTGCACACAAGAACCCTTGCACACAACGGTCCCTCTATACCAGGGGCAAGAGTGAATATCTATAGGGAGTGGGTGGCGAGATACGATCGGTTAGTTGGCACACGGGGCTACTGCAGTTGTCGGAAAACCACCAACTCAAGGTGATAACTCTCTTCTTTTGGTCTAAGGGTGTCGCCATGGAGTTCGTGCATGACCCGAGGATTGAGAGATTGAGAGGTCCCTATAATGGGGGCACCTTGGGGACCTTTGGCCTGGTGAGAACAGTTAGAACCACCTAAACCAAGCACGTTTACGCGGGAAAATCCTACCTCGTGATTAAATAAGCGTGGCTCTGCTCGTGGATGTGTAAATTGTGTGTGCATACGTTTGCTTGCATTTGTATTGATGCATTAGTATAAGGTAATCATACAACGAGACAAAAAAGTGAAAAACCCTAAAAAAAATCATAAAAAAGTGAAAAACCCTAAAAATCATAAAAAAGTGAAAAACCCTAAAAATCATAAAAAAATATAAAAACATTAAGGTCATAAAAATACCTTTTTACAAAAGATTTTTGGCAAAGTCGTATCATTCATACCATATCATTCAATAAGTGGTAAAACCAAGAGAGAAAACCAATGCATTAAGAAAAGTATGCATAAACATCATCATAATAAAACCTCTCATACATAAACACATTCATCCTAGGGCGTATTTATTCCACGCTAATCATTTAAAATAAAAAGTCATAATAAGAATCATTAAAATCATTTAGAAGGTGGCTGGTCTTCGCCAGTCCTCACTCGTGCTCAAAAAGCTAAGAAGATGGAACAACTAGAAGAGCAAAACCGAAAGCTCACTGGCTGAGCTTACTACGCTGAAAGAGCAAATGGCTCAAATGCTAGAAATGATGCATCAACAGAATCTTCATCGAGAGGATCCTCGGAATGGACAAGCCTCTCACCAAGAAGAAGAAGAGGAACCTCAAAGTGAGCACGATCATTCGACACAAGAGCGAGTACATATTCATGCTCTGAAATATCAAAACAACAAATCACTCGCTCTTGAAGAAAGGTTGAGAGCCATGGAAGGTCATAACTTTGATATAAAAGAAGCGGTGATATGTGCCTCGTCAAAAATATCCAATTCCCTAACAAGTTCAAAACTCTGGACTTCCAGAAATACATGGGATCGACTGCCCGAGAAGCCACCTTACAATGTCTTGTCGTAAGATGGCTGCACATGCTTGATAATGAAAAACTCCGATCCACTGCTTTCAGGAGAGCACTGGTGAATCGACCTTAAGCCGGTATATGCAACTAGAAAGAGGGCAAATCCAAACACTGGAGACATATGGCGGATGCATTTCTTCGTCGTTATAAATACAACATTGACTCGACCCACGAAAGAGCGAGATCTACAATTATTAAGCAAGAAAAACGAGCGAATCCTTCAAAGCATATGCCCAAAGATGGAGGGAATTAGCGGCACAAGTGGAACCTCCTCTGTCAGACAAGGAAACCACATCCATGTTCATCAATTCTTTGACTTGGTCCCTATTACGACAAAATGATAGGGAACACATCAACACTCTTTGCGGATGTGGTAATTATAGGAGAAAGAGTAGAGCAAGGTCCGAAAAGCGGAAGAATTGCACGACATACTACCTCCAATTCCTCTACTCCAAATGATAAAAAGAGCTTTGGAAAAAGGAAGGAAGGAACCGTGAATGCGGTTAGTATTACCACTCCTTCGCCTCCTCGCAACAAGCCAAACCACGCGAGACGGGAGAGGAAATTCACTTCCATACCTACCTCCTATGGAAGTCTATTTTTGAAATTGTTGGACGCCAAGCTCCTCGTGCGCGTCCCTCCCAAGAAAATGGAGCCACCATACCCGAATGGTATAAAACTAATGAAAGGTTGTGATTACCATTCGGGTTCTCCAGGAGCACTCCATCGAAAGTTGTGTAGCCCTAAAGCACAAGGTCCGAGAATCTAATAGACGCGGGATGGATTACCTTTGACGCATCTACTCAGAAGGTGGATGACCGGCCCCTATCAATGCCAGAATAAAAGATGGGATAACGGAGACCGGCGAGATTAGGGCTCATCATTTTTATCATCTTTTGCAATAAAAAATATAGATAAAAATAGATATAAAAAAAAAAACTTCAGATGTATTTCTCGTGATCCTCGCCCATGATCACAAGATTTTTGGTTAATAAGGGCTTTGTAAATATTTTCTTCTATCAATACAATAAGGCATTTTCTTTAATATCCATATTCTCTTTCATTCTTTTCTCTCTCATACGTCTCATAAAGAAATCTAAAACAAAGCATAACCCATACGAGTCATGTACGTGATTGAAAACTCCTTGGAAGATCCGAAAGGCGAAGACGAATGGATTGAGTCAGAGCGAGTGAGGAGGGACCATTTCCCGGACATGCAAAGACTGCTAGAAAAAGAAGCGCAATCAATACGACCACTATCGGGAGAAAGCTGAGGTCATCAATGCTGGGACAAGAAGATAATAAGAAAGAAGTAAATATTGGGACCCAAATTGATGATGATGTCAAAGAAAAACTAATACAATTGCTAAGAGAATATATGGACGTGTTTGCGTGGTCCTACCATGATATGCACGGGATCGATAAAAGTATAGTGGAGCATCGATTACCATTAAAAGAGGGATTTCGGCTAGTTAAACAAAAACTTCGGAAGAGTAAAACCAGAATGGTCCTTAAAAATTAAAGAAGAAGTAGAAAAAGCAGGTTGGATGCCAATTTCACGATCGTTTCAAAATACCACTGAATGGGTGGCAAATATTGTGCCGGTTATAAAGAAAAATGGAAAAATCGAGTATGCGTAGATTACAGGGACTTGAGCAGGTGCAAGTCAGAAAGATGATTTCCCTTACCACATATTGATATGCTCGTAGATCACACTTGCTACAAATACTCTTTATTCTTTCATGGATGGATATGCGGGGTATAATCAAATCAAATTGGTACGTCGAAGGCAGAGAAAAAACTTCCTTCATTACGCCATGGGGGACATTTTGTTATAGAGTGATGCCGTTTGGACTTAAGAATGCAGGGCGACCTATCAAAGAGCTATGGTTACACTATTTCACGATATGATCCACAAAGAAATCGAAGTATACGTGGATGATATGATTGTCAAGTCTAAAAATGAGACAGATCACTTCCTACACTTAACGAAATTATTCAATCGGCTTCGAAAATACCAGATTAAGCTTAATCGGCTAAATGCACGTTCGAATACGATCGGGAAAACTTCTCGGGTTCATCGTCGGTAAAAAGGAATTGAGGTAGACCACGATAAAACAAAAGCAATCATAGAGATGCCCCGCCAAAACGAGAAAAAAGAAGTTAGAGGGTTCTTAGGTAGAATAAACTACATCGCACGGTTCATTGCGCAATTAACGAGATAAATGTATGCCCATCTTCAAGTTATTGCGTAAAAACCAACCGACAATTTGGAACGATGAATGTCAACGAGCCTTCGAAAATATCAAAATATGCCTAACTAATCCTCCGAGTATTGATACCACATGTGGAAGGGAGACCCCTAATTCTTTACCTATCGGTACTCGACGAGTCCATGGGATGTGTGCTCGGTCAACAAGATGACACTGGTAAAAAAGAACAAGCCATATATTACCTCGGTAAAAAATTCCTAAACTATGAGACCCGTTATACACCACTCGAAAAAACATGTTGTGCATTGGTGTGGGCAACTCAACGCCTTCGACAATATATGGTCGGACATACAACTTGGTTAATTTCCAAAATGGACCCAATCAAATACTTGTTTGAAAAACCCATCTTGGCCAGGAAGGATAGCTAGATGGCAAGTACTCCTCTCGAGAATTTGATATTATTCATATCACTCGAGAAAGCTATAAAAGCCGAGTCCTTTGGCGAGACTACACGGCACATGGGCCAACGAGACGAATATCAATCCCTCCAAGATGATTTTCCGAGATGAGCATATAATGCATATTCAACATGAAGAGCTTAAAAATGATGAGTGGATCATGTTTTTCGATGGAGCTTCAAACTTACTAGGACATGGGATCGGAGCTATTTTAATATCGCACGAAAAGAAGCATATCCCAATAACGGCCAGATTAACCTTCGATCTGTACAAACAATATGGCGAGAATATGAGGCACTGTGCTCTAGGTATTCAAGCGGCCTTGGATCACGGGGTAACCAAACTCAAAGTATTCGGTGACTCATCCCTTGTTATTTATCAACTCAAGGGTGAATGGGAAACTAGAAACTCCAAATTAATCCCTTATCCGGAGCATATCCAGTAAGATGACTTCACAAATGGAAAACATCGGTTTCGAATATATCCCTCGGGAGGATAACCAAATTGCGATGCGGCGGCAACATTATCATCCATGTTCGCACTAGGGCAAGAGCATGAGATGCCTATCATCCAAGTCAAAAGGCACGACAAACAAGCCTTTTGTATGATGGTGGATAGCGAAAAAGATAAAGCCCCTTGGTATCGGGACATAAGGCGATACTTGACAAAGGGTGAATACCCAGAGGAATCGGTGACAATGATAAAAGGACCATTCGTAAAAGGGCTATAGGGTTTACGGTGATAGGAGAAACCCTCTATAAAAAGAATTGTGATTCTACTTTATTAAGATGTGTTAATCCAGAAGAAGCCCGAGATATTGATCAAAGAAATACATGAAGGAACCTTTGGGACTCATGCACCAGGGCATATCATGGCTAGGAAAATCCTCGGAAGCGAGGATACTTTTGGTCCACAATGGAAAAGGACTGTTATCGGTATGCTAGAAAATGTCACAAGTGTCAAATACACGCGAGATAATGTACATGTTCCACAGATACCTCTCAATGTTATGGCTATCCCTTGGCCATTTGCTATGTGGGGCATAGATGTCATCGGACCTATTGAGCCTAAGGCGTCCAATGGTCACTAGATTCATTTTGGTAGCCATTGATTATTTCACTAAATGGGTGGAAGCTGCATCTTATGCACATGTGACTAGAAAAGTAGTGGTCACCTTCGTTAAGAAAGATATCATATGTCGATACGGCATTCCACATCGCCTCATTGCGATAATGGGACCAATCGAATAATAAAATGATGGAAGAACTATGTTATGACTTCAAAATTCAGCATCATAACTCCTCTCCTTATAGGCCTAAAATGAATGGCGCAGTGGAAGCGACCAATAAAAACATCAAGAAGATTGTTCAAAAGATGGTTAAAACCTATAAAGATTGGCATGAAAAATTACCTTTTGCTCTTCATGGATATCGAACGTGCATGCGAACCTCAGCGGGAGCCACTCCATTCTCCCTTGTATATGGAATGGAGGCAGTATTGCCAATAGAGGTCGAAATACCTTCCTGCGAATTATTATGGAAGCAAAATTAACGAGAATCCGAATGGGTCCAAAGTCGATACGATCAATTAAACCTTATCGATGAAAAGCGGCTGAATGCCATATGCCATGGACAAGCCTATCAAAAGAAGATAAAAAAGGCTTATGATAAAAGGTACGCCCTCATACTTATCAAGAAGGGGATTTAGTGATAAAGAAGCGCTTCCGGCCCGGAAGGATAAAATTGGAAAATGGGCGGCAAATTATGAAGGACCCTTTGTGGTCAAACGAGCTTTCTCGGGAGGGGCACTTATTCTCACTAATATGGATGGAGAAGAGCTTCGACACCCAATCAATTCGACGCGAGTAAAGAAATATTATGCTTGAAGACATTGCTCAAGACCCGTCGGGAATGAAAATCCGCAAAGGACATTCCTGGGCAAAAGATAGGGTCCATATTCCTCGCTAGGATATGTCCTAGGCAAAAAGAAGAGGTCAAAAAAAAAAAAAAAAAAAAAAACTAAGAGCAATGGTTACATTAGTTGAAAGCCAGAAAAGGCGGCTAAAGTAACATTCTTCCGGGAGCAAGCGATCGCATAGTCTTCACTCCGAGCTCGGGCATCTCAAGCTGAAGCAATTAGGAGAAGCTGGGGGCGAGATATCATAGACATGACTTGTTCAAGCCTATACGGTACGACCAACCTTGACTACCCATTCTTCTAAATTCCTTTTGTAATCCTTACGTAAAAGAAATAAACTTTCGTTCATTTATCAATAAAATTCCCTTTCATTTCCTTTCTCTTGACCAAATATTACGGAAATGCCTCTTTATTGATAAATCATAAATATGCGCAAAGACTTTTTAATCAAAAATCAAACATGCATCTAAAAAGGGAAGCATATAAAAATAATAAGATAATAAGCGCCTGCTAGGATATTCTTAGGAAAAAACCAGGGTAGCACTTGCTAGAAAAAAAAAAAAAAAAAAAGAAGAAGAACGATCTAGGCAAAAGATAAGGCAAAAGCCCCTAAGATATTCTAGGCAAAAATTAAGGCGGCCGCTAGATCGAAAACCCGTAAAGGGCGGTCTAGGCAAAAGATAGGGCTAAAACCAAAAGATGAGTAAAAGATGAGCCCATCATTAAGATCATAAGAAAGGAGCCCATCGGCATATTCGTGAGAAGCCGACGGAAGAAGGCCAGTCACTTTCTAAATGCATCAAAAATAAATGAACATCGGATTGCATTTAGGACATCCACACACAAAGTAGTTGCATAATACGACTTCGTCAAAATCAAGAAAAAATAATTTTCTTCAAACAAGAATAATAAACATGCATATAAGGAGGATAGTCTCCATGTTTGTGATTGGAAATAAAAGGCGCCAAAATCCAGCCTCTAAATGAAAGTCAAAAACACGAAAGGCGAAATCAAAATCATTTTAGCGAGACTAAAGAGCTCCAAGAAAGCTAATTCCAACCATCAACCTTCTACACCAATAAAAGAAGGTACATCAAAAATAGAAAAAGCCAATGGAAGGGCTTGATAATCCCCAAGCGGATCCTTGCCTACTCCAAAGGCAAAACAAAATTTCTCCATGACTCAACATCTACACTACATGAGTCATCAAGCATAAATCACTTGGAGGCTGCAATCAACATCTTTCCATCCGAGAAAAGTCATCAATGTAGAAAAGCCAACGGAAAGGCTCAATTATCCCCAAGCGGATCTTTGCCTATTCCGGAGGCAAAGCAAAAAGAATACCTCGCGACTCATCTTCGTCACCACATGAGTCATCAAGCACACTCATATAAGGATCTCCACTTCATTCCCCAACGGAGAATAAGGGTTACACAAGAGCCCATCATACGAAGTCAAGTCCTTTACATCACGAGAGGCAACTAGGAAAGAGAATCCCCAAGAAGAGCACATCAAGAAAAATCTATAAAAGAAGAAAATGAGAAAATTCCATCCACAGGAAGGCAAATCAACCCCAGGGGATCATCAAAAAGAAAATTTTCTCCCGGTAAGCCTAACAGCAAAGGCAAATTACAAATTACAAATCCACGGGGAGTTAAGCACCCAATATGAATATCCCCGGTGAAGTACAAAACCTTCACTCCCAAGAATGCCTATGCTTACTCGAAACAATCAAAGAGTCGATATCCCCAAGAAACGGAAATCAACCTAAAAGAGGTAATACAAGCAAAGCTTTCAAGAAACATCTACCTACTCGGAGGTATTATCAAGAACAAATATCCTCAAATAGAACATCGGCCTATTCGGAGGCAAACAACAAGTAAAAAGCCTTCACCACTATTGAAGCACACGCCTAATCAAGAGGCACAATCAAGAATCAACAAATCCCCGGGGATTCACGCCTAATCAAGAGGCACAACCAAATAGAAATCACATCCCCAAGTGGGCTCTCGCCTAATCAAGAGGCACAATCAAGAATCAATAAATCCCGAGTGGATTCAGCCTAATCAAGAGGCACAACAAAATCCTCAAGTGAATCTTCGCCTAATCAAGAGGCACAATCAATAAGAGAATTCAAAATCCCCAAAAGGATTCCCGCCTAAAAGAGGCAATCGACATAATCCCGAGCAAAGCCGGATGGCTAAAACAAGAAAAGCCAAAAATCAAGAATCCCGGTAAAGCCGGATGACTAAAACAAAAAAATCAAAAAGAAAAATTACTCCCCATAGGCGCATGATCGGAGACAATAAGTCGCCGAAACCGGATGAGGGTTCGTACTCATCAATCAAAAGATATTCCAAAAAGAGCATTCCAAGAATTTGTCAAAATGCGGATTCGTACCGGATGGGGGTAGGTACTCATCGAGTACGTCGAAATGCGGACTCACACCCGATGGGGGTGTAAAAACCATTAGAGTCAGGCAAGATGCGAGACTCGCACAATAGAAGCCTTGTCAAGATGCGGGTTCACACCCGGTGGGGGTGTAAAAACCATTAGAGTCCGTCAAGATGCGAGACTCGCACAATAGAACCTTGTCGAGATGCGGGTTCACACCCGGTGGGGGTGTAAAAACCATTAGAGTCCGGCAAGATGCGAGACTCGCACAATAGAGCCTTGTCGAGATGCGGGTTCACACCCGGTGGGGGTGTAAAAACCATTAGAGTCCGTCAAGATGCGGACTCGCACAATAGAACCTTGTCAAGATGCGGGTTCACACCCGGTGGGGGTGTAAAAACCATTAGAGTCCGGCAAGATGCGGACTCGCACAATAGAACCTAGTCAATATGCGGGTTCGCACCCGGTGGGGGTGTAAAAACCACTAGAGCCTAGTCAATTTGCGGGTTCGCACCCGGTGGGGGTGTAAAATCCACTAGAACCTAGTCAATATGCGGGTTCGCACCCGGTGGGGGTGTAAAATCCACTAGAACCTAGTCAATATACGGGTTCGCACCCGGTGGGGGTGTAAAAACCACTAGAATCCGGCAAAATGTAGATTCGTACCAGGTGGGGGTAAGTACCCACCAAAACCTTAAAAATGCGAGATTCATACCGGGTGGGGGTAGGTACCCACCAAAACCTTAAAAGAAAAGCTCAAACCGGATAGGGGTTGGTACCTATCAAAATATTTATCATCAGGAGGATCAACAAGGAAGCGACATCCGAAGGATAGCAGGACAAAGGGTTAACTCCTTCCCCTACCAACTAATTTTGTCGACATATCCAGTAGACCAATTAGCTAGGCGAGTGAAGGGGGCGGCTAGTAGACCCCTAATTTTGCCGGCCTCTCAAATAAAGATAAAGGAGATCACCCGTAACAAGATAAAGCTCGTCTAGCATTACAAATAAGAGCCAAGGAGACTTCCCATATGGAGATAAAGCTTCAATAGACACATATCGGCATCAATTGACGTCCAAAACGAGGCAAGGAAAGCTTCCGGAGTCCGAAACGCGCGAGCCGGCGGAACGAGGTTGAGACGGCCGTCCCGGTTGGGACGGCCGTCCCAACCTCTTAAATCCAGTTGGGACGCGCGTCCCAAAGTTGGGACGGCCGTCCCAAACCCATTTTAAGTGGGACGGCCGTCCCGGCCTTCCTGGGGGTCCCGCTCGTGTAAATTTGCCATTTGGGACGGCCATCCCGGTCCGGACGGCCATCCCAACCCGGACGGCCGTCCCAAAGTGCGCCGAGCTGAAAAACTATAAATAGGAGGCTCATTTGCCACTTTTTGAGACCACGAGACACTCCGGAGAGCTACGAAACACTTTAGAGCACTTGTCTACTTCTCTCCCTCTCTCGAATGATCTTTCAGATTGCCTTAAATAGGTAACAATCGGTTAAGGAATTATATTCAGGCATTTGATTCTTCTTTAAATTTTTAGTAGAGTCGATCTTGTATTGGTGAGGAGAGGCTGTGTAGAAAGAGGGGTTGCCAAAACGCATCCTCATAGTTGGAGATTCTCAATACAAAGCTTGCTACGGAGGTTCTTTTCAATTCTCTTCTCTTTTATTGCTTTATTTATTGTTTTATTTAGCTTTATTTACTATTTATGTCATATAGAGTAAAATCATGTAGATAGCTATTTTAATATCTCTTTTATTGCTTTATTTAGCTTTATTCATCATTTTATACATATAACATAGAATAAAATCATATAGATAGCCATTTAATATTATGTAATAAAATAGGGTAATCGCGTAATTTCTTGTAGTCTTTATTTAAATGAATTAATCTGTCATAGGGAACCTGAAAGGGGCGTTGTGGGGTGCTAACACCTTCCCCACACGTAACTAACTCCCTTACCCAACTCTGGTTATAATGGCCAAGTGCGGTTTTTCTTAAAATAAACATTTTTTCCTTTTCCAATGTTTAAGGTTAAAACATTGGTGGCGACTCCATAAGAACCTCTTTTCGAAAACCTTTTAAAACAAATACGCGAGTCTAAACCATCTTTTCGCGACCGCTCGCATAAACGTTTCGAGACGTCCTCCGGACGTCGGAAAGGGACGGCGGCGATAAGCCTGCTTTGATGATTCGGCTTCAAGGCGTGCTGACTTGGCGGTTATTTCCTGGAGTTGGCTATCCGAACTGGTTCTGGCAGTTTTGGATGCTCGGATAGCTTGTTCATTGGAGTCAGCACACTGGTCCTTGAGGCGCTCTATTTCATGATCCTTTTTCTTGCCTTGCCTCTGCAGACCGTCTATTGTGAGGATAGATGCTTGTTCTCTCTCTTCAAGGGCCTTCATCTGGGCTCCCATGATTTCTATCCTCTGGGTCAAGGCGTTAATTTGAGCCTGCAGCCCTTCATTATTGGCGCTTGTAGAGGGTGTGGTGGATGGTTGAGTCATCCCTCTTTTCTTTCTCCATGCCTCATAGTCACTGATGACAGCCACCCGAGCTTTTCCTAGCTCTCTGTCCCCCATATAGACTGGCCTCTCCCATGCTTTTCTCACAGCTAGTGAGTTGGCGATTGTGCACGAGTCTCCAAAGAAGCACAGCCCTCCGAGCTCTCCCGAGAGATAGTAGTTTGGGTCCTCATGAGCTGCCTTATAGCTACTCTAGGTGAGTAGGCTATGCAACCCCTGAGTCTTATCAAGGGTAGCTCGGATAGTCCCCACATCTGATGAGAACGGGGCCGGGTCGGAACCAAGGGCAGACCCAGGATAAACTGTTGGCGTCCTTTTGTTTCCACTCGTCCCTCCATTCTGTAGTTAGGCGTCATTGGAGGGGAATCTTGGAGAAGCTCCTTAAAGGGTCGGGGAATATCCCCATGTGGCTGGAGGCGTAGAGGTGCGTGGCGCTCCACACAAATAGTAATGAAGAGCAGCAGCGGAGTATTTTTCCTTGCTTTTGGTGGAAGAATTCCACCGAGAGCAAGGTGTCGGCAAGGATTGCAGGCAGGGGACTCTTCGAGTTCACGTCCCAGGCGAAGAAGGCATCCATGACGGCCTGATCTACTATGTCAAAGTGGAAGGGGAACAAGACCGTTCCAAAAATTATGAGTGTCAGGGTTTTGTTGAAGGCGACCCACTCTGCCCTTTCAGCCAGGTAGGACAGGTGGTCTTCTAGCATTGATACTTTCCAACCCTGGGCGTTCCCCTTCCTTATCAGGGTACTCTGCCGGAATGGTAGTTGAATAAGGGCAGGGACTGGTGCTGCAGGAGTGTATGCCTCGTGGCGGACATGGACCCCAGCTGATTTGGGCCATTTCAACATGGTTTCATACTCCTCTAATGTAGGCACCAAGTCGAACTGCGGAAATTTGAAACACCACAGATTTGAATTCCAAAAGTGGATTAGTGCCCTTAGGAACACCTGATCGACACAGATCTTTAGAAGGTCCAAAATTCGTCCATAGGATTTTTCAAAGTCAGCGTGGACCTCTGATGGCATTGTTGCGCTCAGCTGTTCCAACCTCTCAGTATGGAAACGGGGAATATCCACCTTCTTTGGCTGTCTACTAGTCCCCTCCATTTCTAAAACCAAAATGCATGTTTGATGAAAATGATGCTTATTTGAATGAATGTAAGTGTTTTTATTTTCCTATTTATCATGTTTTTCTACATGATGTATGCTAATTGCGTATATATTTTTTATTGAAGAATAAACTATCTATATGAATGTTTTATGAGTGTAATATTTTTGGACCATGTCTTATTTATGGTTTTGGAAATGGACTTTTGATTTTTATTTGTTTTGATTATTTTATTTGTTTGTTTTATAGTCTTTTATCTCTTCTGTCGGAACTGCGTGGCTACTTAGCTTACAAAGAACTTGAAACTAGGCTAGCTAAAAGGCAGACTGTCCGAGATAAAATATGGCTTTATGCGAAAGAATATTTAGCGTCCCTTATCTCTTCTGTCGGAACTGCGTGGCTACTTAGCTTACAAAGAACCTGAAACCAGGCTAGCTAAAAGGCAGACTGTCCGAGATAAGGGTGTTTATTTGTGAAAATGTTTTTGTTTTTTGTTTTGTTGTTTGTTTATGCTTATGCAACAGAAAAATGCAACAAACATATGCACACACAATTCGATCATCCACGAACAGGCGAGAATTCGTTTTTATCACGAGGTAGGGTTTTCCTGCAGAAAAGTGCATTGGCGAGGGTTGGTTCTAACTGTTCTCACCAGGCTAAGGCCCCCAAGGTGCCCCCATTATAGGGTCCCCACTCTCCAGCCGTCCGACTATGCTTAGAACTAAGGCCGTAGTCAGTCTTGTTGCCAAAAGAGGAAGGTTATATCACCTTGAGTGGTGGTTTCCGATCACACTGGTGGGCTCAAGGCCCTCACTACAGCGAACCGTACCTGCCACCCACTCCCTATAGTTTTCTCACTTGCCCCCGAGTATAGAGGGAACTGTAGTGTGCAAGGGTTTGTGTACAGTTTGTATTTTACACAATTGCGCAAGTATAAACAAGCAACAGTTATTAAAGCCAAACCGTAAAACATGTTATAATACAAGTTAAGGGCAAAAAGCATTATTTTCTTGGTTTATTTATTTTTAAGCCGGCCCATCACTAAATGGGATCAACTCTCGAGACTTCCCAGTGGAGTCGCCATCTGTCGCCACCGTCAAAAAGAGGCGGTCGGAGCGACGCGATGGTTTCGACCCTTTTGATTTTTCGCGTTTTTTATGGGTGGTTACAACGCCTTTAGGTTGTCCGATAACCGGGCTAACCTAAGGGCGATGTTTTCGAAAGGTCGTCCTTGGGTTGTCCGATAACCGGGCTAACCCAAGGACTAATTTTGAGGGGTTCTGTGGAGTCGCCACCGATGTTTTTACTGGAAACATCGGAAAAGGGGTTTTAAAAAGGCGTTGGTTTTCGAAAACCAACTTTGGTCATTAGAACCAGAGTTGGGTAAGGGAGTTAGTTACGTGTAAAGGAAGTATTAGTTCCTTTACTACGCCCCTTTTGGGTTCCCTATGATAGGCCAACTATTTTATTGATAAATAAACTGGAAAAATACGCTTTTGCCCTTTTTATTTTGCGGAATTTAAAGTTATGACTACATGGCCCTAATCTATTGCATAATTTAAAATTAAAGCAGTAAAAGGAGAGAGGGAGAATTTAAACCTCCGAAGCAAGCTTTCTTTTTATTTCTTTGAAAGGAAATGGGTGCTTTTTGGCAACCCTTCACTCTACACGACGCTGGAAACTTTTCTAGACGCCGAAAAACACTCACAAAAGCACTCAGAAGCTCCGGAAATGCGTCGGAGGGATTCTAGAGAGAAGTTTTAGAGAGAAGGGAGAGCAAAAAGTTGTGTGGTGTGTGGAAATGAGGGGGGGGGGGGAGACCCCTATTTATAGGTTTTCGTGCCTGACAGTGGCGAGACCGCCGTCTCATTTGGTGAGACGGCGGTCTCGCCATTTGCGTGAGGCGAGACGGCGGTCTCGTCCCAAAAAGGCAAGAAAACTTATTTTTTGTGCAGAAAATCCTTCCTATCCTATTATGGGGCCTAATAGTCTCTCCTAGTGGCTTGTTAGGCATCGTCCATCTTCGAATAGAAAGTCTTTTACTCTTTATTTGGAGGCCGGACAAGACTTGGGGTCTACAGCTGCATATCTTCCAGTTTGGTGTAAATATCAGCAATCTGGTTTCCAAGGTTTGTGAACTGATTGTTGGTTTGCTGGAAGTGTTGATAGGTCATTTGCATATGCTTCCTTTGGTTTTCCTGCATTGTGGCCATTTGAGAAAGAACTTTTGACATCCATTTGAAATAACCTGAAACTTTTTATTGAAGCATAAGCAAGTAAAAGTCTAACAGCCTCTAATCTAGCAACAGGAGCATATGTTTCATCAAAATCAATCCCTTCTTGCTGATTATACCCTTTAGCAACTAATCTGGCCTTGTTTCTTGTAATTATACCATTTTTATCCATTTTATTTCTAAAAACCCATTTTGTTCCTACAATATTTGCATTATCTGGTTTTGGAATTAATTCCCATACTTCATTTCTTGTAAATTGATTTAATTCATCATGCATAGCATTAATCCAGTAATTATCCTTTAATGCATCAAATATGGTTTTTGGTTCAATTTGTGATACAAATGCCATGTGATAGCAAAATTTATTTAAAGATCTTCTAGTGGAAACTCCCTGATTTATTTCACCAATGATGTTGTCTATTGAAAGATTTCATGGGGTCTTCCATGCTGAAACTGTTCATTCTGGCAGTTTTAACTGATACATTTTAACAGTTAAAACATCATCTTATGTACTATACTCAGAAATATTCTGTATAGTTGGGTTAGTCTCATCAAATACAACATGAACAGATTCTTCTACAGTATTTACCCTTTTGTTACTTCCTTGATTTTGATCATTTGAACATGTTTGTAGCAGAAATTTGAGAGGAGATTTTAAAAAGGATATGAAAACAGAAGAAAGATGATAAGTTGAGAAATGGTTGAGTAAATACAGAACCTAGTTTGATGAAGATCGGATTTCAAATTTTTGAAATCCAAAGAGACAGAACTGCAACGTTTCAACTTTAAATGCAATTGTCCCCTTGACCAAAGACAGAGGCACAGGTTTCTAGACGATGGGTACATCAGCTATTTTGTTCTTTGATAAATTTTTGACTTGGTCAACAAATGCAATAAATGTATTATGCAGATTTTGATTAACACAAAAACTTGGATTTTTTTACTTTGATTTGCTGACCAATTTTCAATTGACTGTTGTTAAAATAATTTTCAGGAACAAATTAATCGATTAATCAACAAATTAACCTATTAATTTGATCTTTAATATTAGGTTTGAAAATGCAACAGTGAAATAATCGATTAATACATCAAAGAATCGATTATTTCTGTACTGGAAGAAATTAATAAAATGATAACAGAATTTTAATCGATTAAATTTGACCTCTTAGTGATTTTAGCTGATATAAATCCTTTTTTATCGATTAAAATAGCTAGACTAAATTCCTGAGAACATTTTAATTGATTTATTCGTATTTCAATCGATTAAAACTGTACGAATTGCTTTTCTGGTATTCTCTGTAAGTGATTTTAATCGATTAAAACTATTTTATATCAATTAAAACATTCAGTTTATGAAACCAGAACCAAATTTGCTGTTTTGAACACCAAGGGACTTCCAGATTTTGTTCCTGCAAAGCAGATTTAGCATATTTCGGTACCCTTTTTATAATGACTGGGTCCAATCGGGTTATTTGAAATGAATTTTTGGGAATCCACTTCATTCTACCTCTAGGAATAGCATACTTCTTAATTCTACAATATTTCACAGAATGACCTTTTTTCATGCAGTAAAAACATTTAATCACAGATGATGAGTATGATTTCCTATTTACATTTGTTTTTCTGAATTTCATGCTAGATGTAAATCCAATGCCAGATTTGTCAAAAATAAGTTTTTGTGACCCAAGAAGAACATCAAGATTAGCTTGACCTTGTGTAAACTTTGAAACAGTTTGTGATAAAAAATCAATCTTCTTTTGTAATTCGAACAATTATTACATGGTTTATTACATACACAATCAGAATTATCATGGATTAATTTTAAAAAGTCAAGATCAGTTTCATCTTCAAGAATTTTCTTTTCAAGAGAATCTACTCTATTTACTAACCAATTATTCATGCCTTTTAGCCTATCATTTTCTTTCTGCAGTTTCTTAGTTTCTTCATGCATTTCATTAAATGCTTCTTGTAATGAATTATAATTCACCAAATTTGAAGAAGAGTTAGAACTTACACTGCTGGTTTGATGATTTTGATTTGCCATTAGACACAAGTTAGCTTCTTCATTATCAGAATTTTCTGTTGATGAAGTATCATTATCATCCCATGCTACATATGCTCTTCTTTTGACTTTTTCCTCTTTCTTATCATTGTATTTGTTCTTTTCTGGGCACTCCGTTCTTACATGACCCTGCTTACCACAGCCATAGCATTTATAGTTAAAAGAATCAAATTTTTTCTCATACCTTTTGTGTTTTTCTTTATCTTGAATCTTTTTCTTGAGAAATTTGTTGAACTTTCTGACAAGCAGTCCAAGATTTTCACTTTCCTCCTCTGATTCTTGACTTCTTTCTTCAACCTTGAGTGCTATACTTCTACCTTTTTTCTCAGAGACTTCTTGCTCATTGAATCTGTCAATTTCCATTTCATGTTCTCTGAGTTTGCCAAACAAGGAAGCTATTGTCATGACGGATAAGTCTTTTGATTCTGAGATTGATGTGACCTTAGGCTGCCATGACCTATCAAGACATTTCAGAACTTTAATATTTAATTCTTCTTTATCAAAAGTTTTACCTAAGCCCATTAGATGATTGATGATATGAGTGGAGCGCTTCTGCACATCTGCAATACTTTCTCCAGTTTGCATTTTAAACAACTCATATTCTCTTATGAGAGTATGTTTTCTGGCTCTTTTTACATCAGTTGTTCCCTCATGAGTAACCTCAAGAACTTCCCACATTTCCTTGGCAGATTTTCATTGGGAGACCCTGAAAAACTCATCCATATTTAGTGCAGAAGTAATTATGTTTTTAGCAGTACAATCACTTTGAACTTTTTTCTTTTCTTCATCATTTAAACTAGACCATTCTTTTTCTGTAATTAATGGACCATTAGCAATTACATCCCAAACATTCCTATCAATGGATTCAATAAAGATATTCATCTAATCTTCCAAAATGGATAATTTGTACCACAAAACAGTGGAGGTCTATTAATAGAAGCTACCTCAGAAAAAGGTAATTTGTTTTCAGCCATTAAAGATTTGGACCGAAAGCCTTGAGTATTTTTCAAGACCCTTGCTCTTGATACCAATTGTTAGAAATGTAGGCTGAGATCAAGAGGGGGGTGAATTGATCTTTGAAAGATTTTCGCAATTTACAGATTATCTATTTCAAAGATTAAGAAATCTGACCAGTTCTTGAATCACACACAACAAGCAATCAAAATAAATGCAGTCACAGAATTAAAGGAGAGAAAGGTTTAGAAAGATACAACCAAATTTTATACTAGTTCACCCAATCTCAGGGCTACGTCCAGTTTCCAGCCAAATTCCAGCTGGGTTCCACTAGATTGAACGTTTTACATATTACAACTTTAATCTCACACTCAATCTACCACAAGAACCAAAATTCCAGTCCCTGCACCTAAACCTTCACCAAGAACAAAATTCTAGTTCTTGACCAACCCTGTAGCCAAATTCCAGCTACGGAAACCAGTGCTCACAATTCCAGGCACCCACAATACAATAAAGAAAGTAAAGAAACAAATAGAAGAAACTAGAACGCTCAAACCAGGTTTATGCAGCTCTACAGTATGAGTTTCTTCTCCAAAAGAATGCAAATTTTGCCTCAAGAAAGAACTTCTATGAACTTCAAAAACCTAGCACGATTCTCTCTTGAAAGTAGCACTTATGATTGCTTGATTGATTGCTAAAAGATGTATATCAAAAGGTTCAAGCAACTCTGTTTATATAGAAGATTTTCAAAACTGCTGGTTTATTTAATCTGTTAAAATAATCTTTTAATCTGTTAAAAGTCTTGTTTTAATCTGTTAAAACTTCTTTTACTCTGTTAAAAAGTTCTTGATTATTTTCCAGATTTGTTTTAACTGATATAACACCGTTTATATCAATTAAAACTCTTTGTAAAAAATCTTCCAAACTGTCTTAATCGATTGTTTCGTCTTTCAATTGATTAAAATACTGCAAAACATTCTTATAGACTTTTCTAAGTGTTTTTAACTGATAATAATCTTTTTTAATCGATTAAAACAGTTTGAAAAAAGTTCACTTAGTTATTTTAATCGATTGAAACGCATTTTAATCGATTATAATTCTGCCAAAAGATTTCATAAAACTTTCTAAGTTATTTTAACTGATAGCAAGCTTGTTTTAATCGATTAAAACATTCTGGAAAACCTCTTAGTTGTTTTAATCGATTATTTCGCATTTGTATCGATTAAAATACTGACAAAACAACTTTCAAAACACTTCAAGTTATTTCAATCGATTATTTCAAGTTTGTATCGATTAAAATTCTCCTTGAACACTTTTCAAAATATTCTACGTCATTTTTAATCGATTATATCAATTCTATATCAGTTAAAATACTGGCAGAAGGTTTTCAAAAATCCTTGTAATGAAAACAATCGATTATTTCGAAAACATATAAGTTAAAAACCTGTTACAAAAGTGTAAAGACCATTTTAGTTGATAAAGCTTATATACTATTAGTTAAAATAGTTAATAAAAAACCTTTTAACAAAATACTTTGTTTTTAACCGTTTAAACATTTTTTTAGAGGCATTTGCAAAATCTTTTAAATGAAGAAACCTCATGCAACAGAGAGATAAAAATGATTATACCTAAGTAAAGATGCAGACTCACTAATCACACTATCCTTTTATCTAAGTGACCTTTGACTGCAGCAAAGTAGCCTTGACTTCATTTTGACTTCATCAAATCTACAAGATTCAATAAGATCTTCATCACTTTCAGCAGCTTACTGCTCTGGCTCATGCACCGACTCCGTGGGGAGTGTTTTTTGCTTGATAAATTGTTTTTGATTTTTTTGATGTAGTCTTCCGGTTTGCTGGGTATCGCTGCCGTCAAAAGAGGCGGTCGAAGCGACGCGATTGTTTTGAATGACTCACGTTTTATAAAGTGTGGTACAACGTCTTTAGGTTGTCCGATAACTGGGCTGGACCTAAAGGCAAGGTTTTCAAAAGGTTCGAGGAGTCGCCACCAATGTTTTTACCAAAAACATTGGAAAAGGAAGAAAAAGAAGGTTGTGGTTTTTTAAGAAAAACTCACTTTGGTCATTACAACTAGAGTTAGGTAAGGGAGTTAGTTACGTGTAGGGAAGGTATTAACTTCCCTACAACGCCCCTTTCGGGTTCCTTATGATGGACCGTTTATTTATAAATAAAGAACTCTAAAACTACGCTTTTACCCTTATTTATTTATTTATTTACGGAATTTAAATTGTCGACTACATGGCCCTAACAACTAATGCACAAATGGATGTAATAAGAAAGCAGTACAAGAAGATAGGAAATGTAGGAACCTTCGAAGCAAGCTTTGTATTAATGTTCTTTGAAAAGAAAGGTGCTTTTTGGCAACCTCCACGCTCTACAATGATGATCGCTCTTCCTCGTAACACTACATAATGCTTTCTAAGAACACTAAGAAACTCTAGAAATGCTTTAGAGGGGTCCTAGGAGAAAAATTTTAAAGAAGTGCAGAAGGGAAAGTGGTAGAATTGTGTGAAAACAGTAGGAAAGTCCCCCCCTTTTATAGGGATTTGCACCTGTCAAGTCGGGACCGTCGTCTCGCCAAATGAGACGGCGGTCTCGCCTTCGGCAGGTGGCGAGACGGCCGTCTTGCCATTAGCACCTGGCAAGACGGCGGTTTCGCCAAACGAGACGACGGTCTTGACCCTTTGGGTGAAATTTCTTATTTTTCCCGTACAAAAATCCTTCCTATTCTAATATGGGGCCTATCGATCAATTCTAGGGACCTTTTAGGCCTTTCCCATCTTTGAACGAAAGTCTTCTGCTCTTTATTTTGAGACCGGGAAAGATTTGGGGTCTACAGCTACCCCCCTTCACCTGACTAGCCGACTGTTGGCTCAATATGCCAATAAGATCGGTTGGAGGGTGAAGAAGTTAACCCTCTTGCCCAATTGTCCTTTAATTGCTTTCCTGGTTGTGGTAGCCAACCTTCTAGACGCTAAATATGATCCTCCAGGATGCTCCTTTAATGCGGTAGCTGACCCCTTCGGTTGATGAGTACGAACCCCCATCTGGTTTGACGAGTATGAACCCCCGTCTGGTAAGCCCCCTTTTGTAAGGCCTGATGAGTACGCACCCCCATCTGGTTTTGATGAGTATGAATCCCCGTCCGGTAAGCCCCCTTTTGTAAGACCCGATGAGTACACACCCCCATCTGGTGTGAAGTCCACTTTGTAGGACCGATGCGACTTACTGCTCTAGCTCATGCATAAAGATTTTGCCTATGTGCAAGTCTTTGTCTTCGGGACCTTCCTTGTCCCGAAGTTGTGGTGGAGGCTTACTGCTCTAGCTCATGCACCGACTCCATGGGGAGTGATTCTTGCTTTGATAAATGTTTTTGACTTTTTGCAGTCATCTGGTGTGCCGAGGATTCTTTGATTTTTGGCTTTTTCCAATAGCCATCCAGCTTGTTGATTGCTGGGGATTCTCGGTTTTAGCTTTTTCCATAGCCATCAGACTTGTTGGTCGCTAGGGATTCTTGATGAATGCCTCTTAGGTACGCAGGAATCCACTGGGGATTTGTTGATCTTGGTGACGCCTCTTGAGTTGGCAGATATCCATTAAGGATTTGTTGATTTTTATGGTGCATCTGAGCAGGCAGATATCCCATTCTGGGGATGTTAGATCTTTATTTTCCAGATCTTGCCTACGCATAGGCGAATGACCCTTCTGGGGATGTGAGTCTGAAAATTTCCTTTTTCGTAGGCTCACTGAGGATGATTTTTCTCTTTTAGATGATCCACTAGGGATTGATTGCCTTCCTGGGGATCTGATTTTGGTTTGCTCCCTGGAGTTTTGACTCCTTGTTAGGTACTGGTGTGAGCTGGTTCTGCGATGCTCTTATTTCATTGGGGAATGGACATTCTGTTTACCTAAAAGTTAGGATTTTAATTTCGCCTTTTTCCGTGATTTATCTCTTTTTTATCGCGATTTTGAAATCTAGCTTTTTTATGGGGATAATGCGTGTGCTTTTTTTACTTTTTAGTTTCTTTTATACACACAAGTTTTTTCCTTCTTTTTGGGGGGTCCACTAGGGATGAAGTTTTCTTTCTTTGGTGATCCACTAGGGAATTAGTCGACTTCTTGGGGATCTGATTTTTCTTTTCTAGGGATGGAGTCTTGGCTCCTTGATTGATGTTGATGTGAGCTAAACTTGTGAAGCTCTTATTCCACTAGGGGATGGAAATTTCTGATTCCTTTTTGTAGGCTTTTTAGGAGATCCACTTGGGAATTTTTATTCGGCCTTCTCTATTGAGGCCCTTTGCAAGGGTTTTCTTCTTTTTTTTTTCTTTTTTGTTGGAACCTTGAGAATGAGGAGGTTTGGATTCCATGATCGTTGGTGATAGGCTTTTGTGTATCCATTATTCTCCTTTGAATGTGGCGATGCTTGATGACTCATGTAGTGGCGATGCTGAGTTGTGGGGTAATATTTGTGTTACCTCTGGAGTAGACAAGAATCTGCTTGGGGATAACTAAGCCTTTCTGTCAGCTTTTCTTTTATGATGTCTGATGATTGTGCCCTCTTTTATTGGGTAGAAGAATGATGACTGGAGCTTTGGCTTCTGGAAGCTTCTTATTTCTTCTAAACTATTTGATGATGACAAATCGCTCTTCTTTCTTGAGGGAGAACAATGTTTGGAGACTTTTTATTTGTGCCTTCTTTTTCTAGGGTAGAAGGATGGTAGTTGGAGCACTTGATTTTTGGAAGCTCTTATTCTGCTGAGTTGCTTGATTGATGACTTGTTCCATTTTCTTGAGAGGGAGCTTTATGCGAAGATTCAGCCTGGGTGTTTCCCGTTTTCAATCACAAACATGGAGCTAGTCTATGCATGAATGCTTTTCGTTTTTTTTGTTATTCATCTGAAGTAATTTTTATTTTATTATACATATATATATATATATATATTGTATCTTGACAAAGCCGTTTTTGTGCGACTATTTGTGCGTGGATGCCTTAAATGCAATATATTCTTTTTGATCGATGCATCTAGAAAAGTGACTGGCATCCTCCTGCTAGACTTTCATGAATATGCTGATGGGCCCCTCTCTTTTATTTATTTTTTGGTTTAGCCCTAACTTTTGCTTAGACCGCCCTTTTGGGGTTTTCGATCTAGCATGCTGCCTTAATTTCGGGCTTTTTTCCCTTTTTTATGAATGCCCTAACTTTTGCCTAGATCGCCCTTTGCGAGTTTTCGATCTAGTGGACTACCCAAACTTTTGCCTAAGAATCTCCTAGCAGATATTATTCTTTTTATTTTCATTTTTTCTTTCTCTTCTTTTTTTGAGAGATAGGACCCTATTATATGCATGCAATGTTTGCGATATGCATCCTACAATGCTATTTCAATTAATCAAATGGGCTTTTTCTTCTGACATGCTTCTATCATTATGTGCTTTTGTCGACATGATAGGTCTCGTCGCCGTCAAAAGAGGCGGTCAGAGCGACGCGATTGTTCCGACTTCCCATTTTCGCGTTTTATATGGGTGGTGTTACAACCCCTTTAGGTTGTCCGATAACCGGACTGGACCCAAGGGCGAGGTTTTCGAAAGGGAGCTTTTAGGTTCTCTAATAACCGGGCTGGAACTAAAAGCAAATTTTTGCCACTGATGTTTTTATCAAAAACATCGGAAAAGGAAAAGAAGGCGTTGGCTTTTAAGAAAACCAACTTTGGCCATTATAACCAGAGTTGGGTAAGAGAGTTAGTTACGTGTAGGGAAGGTATTAGCTTCCCTACGACGCCCCTTTCGGGTTCCCTATGATAGGCTGGTTATTTTGTAAATAAACTAAAAATGACGCTTTTACCCTTTTATTTGCGGAATTAAAAGATAACGACTACATGGCCCTAATTAATGCACATATAAATGATAAAGCGATAAAAGAGAGGGAGAGAGTGAAGAAACCTCCGGAGCAAGCTTTGATTAATTCTTTAAAAGTTAGGACGCGTTTTGGCAGTCCTTCGCTCTACAACGTTGACTTTTTTCACTCACAACGCTATAAAAACTCTCTAAGAACTCTCAGAAAACTCCGAAAATGCTTCGGAGGGGCTCTAAAAGAAGAATTCTAAGAAATGCTAGGAGGAAAGATGGAAGAACTGTGTGAAATGAAGGGGAGAGCGCCCTCCTTTTATAGGGATTTGTGCCTGTCAGGTCGAGACCGCCGTCTCGCCTGGCAAGGTCGAGACGACCATCTCGCTTGGCAAGGTCGAGACGGGCATCTCGCCATTCGGGACGGCGGTCTTGTCTTTGACAAATGGCAAGACGACCGTCTCACCAATCGGGACGATAATATCGATTTGTCAAATGGCGAGAGGGCCGTCTCACCAAACAGGAAGGCGGTCTCATCATGGCAAGTGGCAAGACGGCGGTCCCGATAAGCGAGACGGCTGTCTCGACCCTTAAGGTGGGAATCCTTATTTTTTTTGTACAGAAAGTCTTCCTACTCTAATATGGGGCCTAATAGTCTATCCTAGGGACCTTTTAGGCCTTGCCCATCTTCGAATTGGAGGTCTTCTGCTCTTTATTTTGAGGCCGGGAAAGATTTGGGGTCTGCAGTTGCCCCCCCTTCACCTGACTAGCCGACTGTTGGCCTGTTATGCCAAGAAGATCGGCTGGAGGGTGAAGGAGTTAACCCTCTTACCCGGTCATCCTTCGGATGCTCCGTCTTGTTGCGGCTGATCCTCTGGGGAAAAATGTGTTGTGCGCCTCCAGGATGCTCCTCCTTGCGGTAGCTGACCCCTTTGGTTGACAGGAGGTAGAACCTCAGGATGTTCCTTCTTGCGGTAGCCGACCCTTCGGTTGATGAGTATAAACCCCCCATCAGGTTGGTAGTTACGGACCACTGTGCATAGGACTGGATGAGTATAAACCCCCATTAGGCTGGTAGTTACAACCCACTGTGCGTAGGATTGGATGAGTATAAACCCCCCATCAGGCTGGTAGTTACATCCCACTGTGCATAGGACTGGATGAGTATAAATCCCCCATCAGGCTGGTACAGTCCACTTCGTAGTACTGGTGGTCGTGGATTACTGCTCTAGCTCATGCGCCGGTTGTTTAAATATTTTCTTCTGGTAGAGTCCTCCGGTGTGCCGGGGATCTTTTGATTTGCGACTATTCTGATAGTCATCTAGCTTTGTTGGTTTCTAGGGATTCTTTGGTCGTTTGACTTTTGCTGGTTGTCGAAAAATTATTGGTCAATGTAGTTGTTTTGCCAGTCTGCTTTGGCTATCACTTTAACTTTAATCCTGCCTTTTTCCACGGTTTTATCTTTTTTCTTGCGACTTTGGATTTTGGATTTTTGAGGACTAAGCGTAAGTCTTTTTACTTTTTAGTCTTTTTTTGTTACGCTGACTCTTTTCGAAAAGAGAGAGTATAAACGAATGGAATTTTTTTTAATTCATGATAAAATTTATTACAACAGTTATTTCGGGGTAATATCCCTAAGACGACGACGGACTCGAGCCGGGAGACGATCCGGGAGGGGGGAACTACCGTTACATGTGTCTTTGAAACTCTTCTTGGCTCCGGACTGAACTGAGATGTTCTTGCCGGAGCAGTGCCAGTTCTTGTCTCATCCCCTCTTGTATTTGGCCGAAGGTCTCCATTAGGTCTCGAAGATATCCTATCTCAGGGACATCAAGTCGAACTGCTGGCGCATGTCATAGATGTTATGGTTGATGCCAGCGAAGTTGTCCTCGTACTGTTGTTGCTGCTGCCGCTGTTGTTGTTGTTGTTGCTGCTGGAATTCTGGGGGTGGCGGTAGGTCATGCATCGCCACCAGGTCTTGAAGGTCTAGGTTCATGACGAGCGATGGGTGAAGGGCCATCTGGGTCCCCTATCGGATGAGCATCCCCATGCTGACAGGCATAGACCCGCTGATGTGTTCGGGTCGAAGATCGGAGGGGATGCTCTCTCCGCCGCGGCACCCCCACTTCTCAGCTAGTTGGGTATGAGGGGACCCATGAGGATGGCTCCCATAGGATGGCACCCAAAATCTTTAAGGGCCTTCATGAAGAAGTAGCCGGGATTGCATCGGCGCCCATGGAGCATGCAGTGCAGGGCAAAGAGGTCAGGGTGGGTAACCTTTCCCTGACTCTCCTTCCGCCCATGAATGGTCCCCGCCAGCAGCTTGTGGAAAATGCGGCGAGCGGACCCCTTCAGTAGGGTCGATAGGACTTGCGCCCTGGTGAGATCCTCCCACATCTCACTGGCTGTGGGGGTAGGTGGCCGCTCACAGACGACTCCTTGATACCCTGGGGTCAGGATATCCTCGGGTTGTACGAAGCCGATGGAGACGTTGAATTCATCCAGTGTCGTGGTACGGTAAGACTCGTTCATGAAGTAGGAGACCATCTTGACCGGAGGGATGCCCCAGATCATGGTGGGTAGCTCCATCAGCGTAATGGAGGCAAGAAACTCCATTATTGCCTGCGTGTACATGCGGGTGGGAGGAGGCTGGAGGAGGAAGTCCCACCCGATGCTCTCAATGTACCCCCGCACCTCGTCCTCCCATCCAAACTCGGCGAGGATGCGAAAGTCTAACCTCAGCATGGGATGCCAAGTATAGCCCTGGATGTGCTTGAGCTGGGCCTGGTGCTAGGGCGTTAGTTGGGTCAAGTCTGGAGGAGCCGGGGCCGCAGATGTGCTTGGGCCGGAACCCCTACCCCTCTTCCTAGAAGACTCCCCTCTATGCATTTTTGATAGAAAGCACTCAAGGATGTAGAAAAGTATGTATGAGGATGCAGAAGTGGATGCCCAAAATTGACCCCAAGACCCCCTATTTATAGATTTTCGCTGCAGGTCAAGACCGTCGTCTGGAATTTTGGGACGGAGGTCTCAACTTTGCGAGACTCGGGACCACCATCTGGAACTTCGAGACGGCGGTCTCATTTTGGGCTTATGGCGAGATGACCTTCTCGCCAAGCGAGAAGATGGTCTCGTTTTTTGTCCAAAGCGAGACGGAAGTCTCGAATTTCGGGAGGGCAATCTCATTTCTGCATGGGTCGAGATGACGGTCTCGAATTTTAGAAGTTTTTTTTTTTTTTTTTTTTTTTTTTAAGATAGGACCTTGTTCAAAAACATTTTATGCATGCAATGTTTTCATGTTTGATGTCCTATAATGCTATTTCATTAGTGTTTTCAGAAGGATTAACTGGTACGTCTTATAGAGATGGGGCCCTCTGATGTTTTTGCTTCTCTGTTGTACTTGTTTGTGCCGTTCCGGACTTAACGTGACCGAAGAATGACTTTTAGTTTGGAGAGCACACTTTGCCACGTCGGTGCCCTTTTTCCTCGCTTTAGGGATTTTAATCCTCTTGTTGATTATACGCCTCCATATTCCTAGACTAATTGTTAGAATAATGTTGTGAGGGTCAAGAGAAAGGAAGTAAAGGGGATAAATTCAACGACTTGTGTTTTAGATGGTTGATTTTTTTTAGAAAAGATTTTGTAAGAATGGTTGGCCAGGGTTGGCTAGAGTGTTTAAGCTACTGTCTAAACAAACATTTTTCTTTTGAGGATTTGCGCCTTAGCCTATTCCCATTGCTTTTATGGCCGATTGATTTTCCTAGACCGCCCTTTGGGTTTTCGAACTAAGATATTATGTTTTGTCCTATCTCTTATCTAGGTTCCTTTTTCTGGAATCCTATCGGACCTTATTTTGTAACCCTAACTTTTGCCTAGGCTACCCTTTATTTTTGCGGGTTGACCCTATCTTTTGCGTAGCCCCCTTAGTGGGATTCCTACCGGGTATTTTGCCCTTTTTCTTTTTGGCCTTTGGCTTCTGTGGGCTCTTTCTTTTCTTTTTGTTTTAACACAATAATGGCGAAACATGACTTTATTCATGGTGAGGTAAAACCTTATTTTGTGCTTCTAATCAACCAGCTTGGTTATTATGGCAATGGTACATTTTGATTATTTGGACGCACTTCTTTTTTTCCATTCTTCTTTTTTCGTTTGCTTAGACATGGTTATTATGAGGTCTAGACATGAAGTAGCAAGAAGAGAAGCAGATAGTAAGAAATGTATTCTTTATTAATTAGTAAGGGAATATGTGCTCGAAAGATGCCCGGGGGTTGGGCTAGCCCCGGGGGATAATCTCTAACAATCACCGGGTTTACATCCCTTAAGAAAAGAAAAAGAGCTCCTAATGACTAGGGTTGCTCGCGACGCTTGTATCCCTCCGCTTCGGAAGATCTGCTTGAGTGTGCGGAGGGGAGACTTCCCTTTTCTTCTCTCTACTCGGCCCTTCGTAGGGTCATATCCTAGGCCAAACTTTAACGGGTTATATTTGAATTCTGGGGGTTCCCTCATCCCTTGGGAATTTGCCCCCAATCCTTGGCAAGGATGGTAACCATGCTTCATCATCATGCGGGCTATCTTCATATTATTGGGAAGTCTCTCTACATTGGCAATTTCAAGTGCTTGAAAAGATGTTTCAAGGGCCTCATCAGTCACATCCACATAAGGTTCGGTAGATGGTTGTCGCTGCCGTCAAAACGAGGCGGTCGGAGCGATGCGATGGTTCTGACTTTCCAATTTTCGCGTTTTTATTGGTGTGGTTACAACGCCTTTAGGTTGTCCGATAACCGGTCTGAACCTAGGGGCAAGGTTTTTGAAAAGGTTCTCTTGGATTGTCCGATAACCGGGCTAACCCAAGAACTAATTTTGAAGGGTTCTTCTGGAGTCGCCACCGATGTTTTTACCGGAAACATCGGAAAAGGAGTGAAAAGGCGTTGGTTTTCGAAAAACCAACTTTAGTCATTAGAACCAGAGTTGGGTAAGGGAGTTAGTTACGTGTAAGGGAAGTGTTAGTTCCCTTACGATGCCCCTTTCGGGTTCCCTATGATAAGCCAGCTATTTAAATAAGTAAACTGGTGAAAATACGCTTTTACCCTTTATTTATGGAATTTAAAGTTACGACTACATGGCCCTAATATCTATTGAACAATTTAAAGATAATGCAGTAAAGAGAGAGAGAGTGTGTAGAAACCTCCGAGGCAAGCTTTATATTAATCTCTTGAAAATTGGGATGCTTTTTGGCAGCCCCTCGCTCTCTACAGCGCCGAAAACCTCTCAAAAACGCTATAAAAACTCTTAGAAACTCTCAGAAAACTTCAGAAGTGCTTCGGAGGGGTTCTAGGAAGAGAATTTTATGAAGTGACTAGAGAGAGAATGGAAGAACTGTGTGAAATGAGGGGAATGGCGTGGCTATTTATAGGGATTTGCGCCTGTCAGGTCGAGACGACCGTCTCGCCTTGCAAAAATGGCGAGACGGCAGTCCCGAATACGAGACGGCGGTCTCGACCCTAAAAGGCAAAAATCCTTATTTACATGCAGAAAATCCCTCCTATCCTAGTATGGGGCCTAATAGTCCTCCTAGTGGCTTCTTAGGCTTCGTCCATCTTTGAATAGAAGGTCTTCTGGTCTTTATTATGAGGTCGGGCAAGATTTGGGGTCTACAGCTGCCCCCCCCCCTTTACCTGACCAGTTGGCTGTTGGCCTGTTATGCCAAGAAGATCGACTGGAAGGTAAAGGAGTTGACCCTGTTGCCCGGTTACCCTTCGGATGTTCCCGCTTGCGGCGGTTGATCTTCTTGGAAAATTTGTATTGTGCACCTCCAGGATACTCCTTCTGACGGTAGTCGATCCTTCGGTTGATGGGTATAAACCCCCCATCAGGCTGGTAGTTGCAGTCCTTTGTGCGTCGGACTGGATGAGTATGAACCCCCGCATCAGGCTGGTGGTTGCGACTTACTGATCCGGCTCGAGCACAGATCAGGCGCACTGCGTGCGCAGGTTGATAGATGTGAACCCCCTATCTGGCTGGTACAGTCCACTGCGTAGGACTGGTGGTGGTGGCGGCTTACTGCTCAGGTGGCTCATGCGCCGAGCGTTGAGATGTGCTTTCTTGTCTTTGTTTGTCTTTTTTTGGGAATGATCGTCCGGATTGTGCCGGGGATTTTGTTGGTGTTCATCCAGCCTTGTTGGTTTGCTGGGGATTCTTTGGTTTTTGGATTTTGTGTGGTGGTCACCCGACTTTGCTGGTTGTCGGGCAGTCTTGTTTTCTTTGTTCAACTTCTACTTGGTTGTCAAAAATTGTTGGTCAAGGTGATTTTTAATCCTGCCTTTTTTCGCGGTTTTATCTCTTTTTTCTCGCGATTTTGGATTTTGGCTTTTTTTAGCGTAAGTCTTTTTACTTTAAGCTTCTTTTGTTACGCTGACTTTTTGAAAAGGATAGCGAAAAATGCATGAAATGAAATTTTTATTTATAAGAAAAATTTATTACAGCAACTTATTCTATAAGCACTATCCCTAAGAAGGTGGACTTTCGTCTGGAGACGATCCATAAGAGGGGAACTGCTCGTACATATGTCTCCGGAACTCTGCCTGGTCCCGGACTTCATCGCAATACTCCTGTTGGAAGACCGCTCAGTCTTGCCTCATCCCCTCTTGGTATTGGTATATTGTCTCCAGTCTTGTGTCCAAGGCCTCTTGCCTTAAGGACATCTGCTCTTGCCTCACAGACATCTGGTTCAATTGCTGGCGTAAATCGTTCATGTTACGGTTCATGCCAACAAAATCATCTGTGTACTACTGCTATTGTTGCTGTTGTTGGAACTCGGGAGGTGTTGGGAGATCGTGCATTGCCACGAGATCCCGGAGATCCAAAGTGATATCCAGCGAGGGGTGGAGGATCAGCTGGGTCCCGTGGCGCAGTAGCATCCCCATGCTGACCAGGACCGACCCGTTGATGGACTCGGGTCGGAGGGTGGAGGCCAGTTCCTCCCTGCCACTGCACCCCCATTTTTCTGCCAAGGGTGTAATGAAGGGAGCCTTGAGGACGACTCCCACAGGCCGGCTCCCGAAGTCCTTCAGGGCCTTCAGGAAGAAATAGTCAGGGTTGCACTGGCGCCTCTGGCTCATGCAATAAAGGATGAAGAGGTCCGGAAGGGTTACCTTTCCCTGGCTCTCTTTCCGCCCGTGGATGGTCCCGGCCAGCAGCTTGTGGCAGATGCGGAGGGCTGGGGGAGTGTTGAGCCCTTCATCAGCGTGGGCAAAGTGGGCGCCCTGGTGAGCTCCTCTCACATTTCACCAGCAGTGAGGTTGGTGGGGACCACGCAGATGGCCTCCTGGTAGTCCCGGGTCAGCACGTCCCCGGGCTGGACGAACCCAATGTTCACATTGAATTCGTCTAGGGTGGTGGTCCGATACATCCCACCCATAAAATATGTCACCATTTTTGTTGGTGACAGGCCTGGTACCATGGCGGGAGTCTCGGCGTAGGAGATGGAGGCGAGAAACTCCAGTATCGCCTGGGGGTATACGTGGGTAGGTGGAGGCTGAAGGAGGAAGCCCCACCCAATGTTGTCAATGTGGGCCCGAACGTCGTCCTCCCACCCAAATTCGGCGAGAATTCCGAAATCCAATTTGAGCATGGGGTGCCATGTGTACCCCCGGATATGCTCAAGACGGGCCTGGTGTAATGGAGAGAGCTGAGTGGGGTCCTGGGGAATAGGTGCTGAGGAACTGCTAGGGCCAGCAGAGCCTCTTCTCTTCCTGGATTGGCTTCCACGATGCATTTTGACGGTAGAGTGCTCGAGAGTGTGAGAATAGAGAGTTGGGGTGTAGGAGGAAGTGTGGAGACCCCCTAGAACCCCCCTCTATTTATAGGAAAAAATTTGGATTTAGGACCGCAGTCTGGGAAGTCGAGACGACGGTCTCGATTTCGTATAAATCGAGATAGCCGTTTGGGACCTCGAGATGGCGGTCTCGACTTTGGCCTTAAGCGAGACGACCGTCTCGCCAAGCGAGACGGCGGTCTCGTTTTTAGCCAAGTCAAGACGGCGGTCTTGTTGGTCGAGAATACGGTCCCTATTTTCTTGGGATCGAGACGACGGTCTGGAAATGCGAGACGGCCGTCTCGATTTTAAGAGATTTTTTTTGTTTTTAGAAAGGAAATAGGACCTAGTTCAAAAACATTTTATGCATGCAGTTTTTTCATGTTTGATGTCCTATAATGCTTATTTCAATTAGTTTTTCAGAAGGATTTAAATGACGTGTCTTGTAGCGTTGAGTGCCCTCTGATTTGCGTTCTCGTATTTGGCTGTACCATGCCGGACTTCTTGTGACCGAAGAATAACTTGTTTTTTCTTTTTCTTTCTTTTTGTAGAGCACACTTTGCCATGTAGTGTCCTTTTTTCTTCACTTTAGGGGTTTCAATCCTCTTGTTGACTATATGCCTCCATATTCCCAAATTAATTATTAGAATATTGTTGTGAGGGTCAAGAGAAAAGAAGTAAAAAGGCAAATTCAATAACTTGTGTTTTAGACGGTTAATTTTATTTAGAAAAAGGTTTTGTAAGAATGGTTGGCTAAGGTTAGGCCTGGGTGTTTAAGCTTTTCGTCTAAGCAAACATTTCCCTCTTTTTTGTATTTGCACTTTTAGTTTTATTTCCATTGCTTTTTATGGCTAGTTGATCTCCCTAGATCACCCTTTGGGTTTTCGAACTAGGATATTGTGTTTTGGCCCTATCTTTTGTCTAGGTTCCTTTTTTGTTTGTTTCTAGGGAATCCTAGCGGACCTTATTTTGTAACCCTAACTTTTGCCTAGGCTACCCTTTATTTTTGTTCGGGTATCCTAGCAGGTTGACCCTATCTTTTGCATAGCCCCCTTAGTGGGTTTCCTACCGGGTATCTTGCCCCTTTTTTTTTGGCCTTTTGGCTTCTATGGGCTCTTTTTCTTTTTTGTATTTATTTTTTCGCAATATTGACGAAGCATGACTTTCTTGATGATGGGATAAAGTCCTTTTTGGTTCTTCTAATCAACTAACTTGATTGTAATGGCAATGGCAAATTTTGATTATTTGGATGCGCTTTTTATTCTTCTTTTTCTTTTTGCTTACTTAAACAAGGTTATTGTGAGGTCTAGTCATGAAATAGCAAGAAGAGAAGCAGATAGTAAGAAATGTATTCTTTATTAATTAATAAGGGAATATGTGCCCTAAAATGCCCGGGGGTCGGGCTAGCCCCAGGGGATAATCTCTAACAATCATGGGGTTTACATCCCTTAAATGAAGAAAAAGATCTCCTAATGACTAGGGTAGCTCTTGACGCTTGCACCTCTCCACTTCGGAAAATTTGCTTGAGTGTGCGGAGGGGAGACTTCCCTTTTCCTCTTTCTGCTCGACCCTTAGTAGGGTCATATCCTAGGCCATACTTGTAAGGATTATCTTTGAATTATGGGGCTTCCCTCATGCCTTGGGAATCTGCCCCCAGTCCTTGTGTTTTTGGTAACCATGCTTCAACATCATGCATGCTACCTTTGTGTTTTTGGGAAGTTGCTCTATGTTGGGAATTTCGAGCGCTTGAAAAGATGTTTCAAGGGCCTCTTCAGTCGCATCCACATAAGGTTGGGTGGACGGTCCACTGATCAGGATATCATCTTCTGCTTGGACCGTGACCAATTTGTCATCCACTATGAACTTGACTTTTTGGTGGAGCGTTGAAGGTACTGCTTTAGCATCATGAATCCAAGGCCTGCCGAGGAGACAAGTGTATGCTGGAGTAATATCCATTACATGGAAACTGACGTTGAAGATAGTGGGTCCAACTTCGATTGGAAAATTAACTTCTCCCACTACTTTTCGCTTGAATCCGTCGAAGGCTCGAACGATAGTGCTGCTTGGGCGCAGACGGGTTCCTTGGATAGTCAACTTGTCCAGTGTGCATTTGGGCATCACGTTTAAGGATGGCCCGTTATCCACAAGAATTTTGGCGATGAGGTACTCCCTACACTTGATTGAAATGTGCAAGGGCTTGTTGTGGTTTGATCCCTCGAGGGGGAGTTCTTCCTCTATGAAGGTGAGGTGATCACTTGCCATAATGTGACCGAAGATTCTCTCAACCTTTTCTTGGGATCTGGTGTGAGGTACATGCGCTTCGCTCAAGACCTTCATCAGGGCGTTTCTGTGTGGTTTCGAGCTCATCATTAGAGATAATAGGGTTATCTTTGCAGGAGTATGATTGAGCTGGTCTATAATGGAATACTCGCTTTGCCTTATAAACTGGAGTAATTCCTCTATCTCTTCCTTGAATTCTTTATTTTCTTTTTCTTCGGTATTTTTATTTTTTCCTTTATTTTTGGGGACATCTTCTTGTGAGTCCTTGGGGGAGTAGACTCTTCCACTTCTAGTCATGCCCCCGATGCCGGCTATATTCGAGATATCCTTCTTTATTGGTGAAGATTCCCCGTATCTCCATAGTACAACTTTATTTGATTCGTAGGGGAAAGGACGTGGCATAAATAGTCGCACTGGTGTCCTTGCCCCCTCTTCCTTATTTTTGAGGACCAACGATCGAGGCTTATTTTCCTCTTGCGGCGAGTCAACCGTTGGGGAAAGCTTGATTAGGAGTGACTTTCTCTCCATTCTTCTGATTTGGAAGACGTGTCAGTTAATCCTTCATTTTAATTATCTTATTTATTAAGAGTGAAGGAGGGGAAATTAAATATGTGAATGAATGATATGCATGCAAGTAGACAGTTGTTGAATAAAGAAAAATTTCATTTATCCGTTGGAAGGTGTACATTCCCCTATTCCATACTGCAAAGCAACTTTTGGCAGAAACAGAAAAGCCTAAAGAAACCCACAGGCGGGTCTTGATCTCTATGTAATTCCCTTTCGGCTTCCCGGACGTGACGAGCAAGTACTTCGCTTTGCTTCTGGACCGCCTGGCTCATATCTTCACTGTACTTTTGAGCCTCTTTGATCTTCGCCTCTTGATGGATGACCAAGGCTTGTAGTTCATCGAGTTTTGCAAGGGCTCGGTCCTTTTCTTGTAGTACTTGGCCGTACTGAGCTAGCCCGTCTCTTTCTTTGCAGCGTAGCTCAGCGAGACTTTTGTTGAGTCTTCGATTGGCCTCTCGCTCTTGGCGTATTTCTGACCGAGTCCTGGTTAGGTCTTGCAACAAATCCTTGATCGTCTGAGCCTGTTTTGCTTATTCGGCCTCAAGGCGTGCTGATTTGGCGGTTATTTCTTGAAGTTGGCTATCCGAGCTGGTTCTGGGAGCTTTGGATGCTCGGATAGCTTGCTCATTAGAGTCAGCACACTGATCCTTGAGGCGCTCTATTTGATGATCCTTTTTCTTGCATTGCCTTTGCAGACCATCAATGGTGAGGATAGATTCTTGCTCTCTTTCTTCAAGGGCCCTCATCTGGGCTCCCATGATTTCTATCCTCTGGGTCAAGGCATCGACTTGAGCTTGCAGCTCTTCACTATTGGCGCTTATAATGAGTGAGGTGGATGGTTGGGACATCCCTCTTCTTTTTCTCCATACCTCATAGTCACCGGAGACAGCCACTCGAGCTTTTCCCAGCTCTCTATCTCCCATAAAGACTGGTTTCTCCCATGCTTTTCTCACGACTATTGAGTTGACAATTGTGCATGGGTCTCCGAAGAAACACAGTCCTCCGAGTTCTCCTCGAGAAATTGTAGTTTGAGTCCTCATGAGTTGTCTCATAGCTACTCTAGGTGAATAGGCTATGCAACCCCTGAGTCCTATCAATAGTACGTTCGGATAGTCTCCACATCTGATGAGGACTGAATCGGGTTGGAACCAAGGGCAGACCCAAGACAAATGGTTGGCATCCCATTGTTTCAACTCGTCCTTCCACTCTGAAGTTAAGCGTCGTTGGAGAGGGATTTTGGAGAAGCTCCTCAAAGGGTCAGGGAACATCCCCATGTGACTAGAGGCGTAAAAATGTGTAATGCCCCACACACAGAGTAGTGAAGAGCAGCAACGAAGTGTTTTTCCTTACTTCTGGTGGCAGAATTCCACCGAGAGCAAGGTGTCAGTAAGAATTGCAGGCAAGGGACTCTTTAAGTTCACGTCCCAGGCGAAGAAGGCGTCCATGACAGCTTGATCCACTGTGTCGAGGTGGAAGGGAAACAAGATCGTTCCAAATATGATTAAGGCCAGTGTTTTGTTAAAAGCAACCCATTCTGCCCTTTCAGCCAAGTCGGACAGATGGTCTTCTAACATTGAGACTTTCCAACCCGGATGGTCCCTTTTTCCATCAGGGTAGTCTGCCGGAATGGTAGTTGGATGATGGCAGCGACTTGTGCTGCAGGAGTATATGCCCCGTGGCAGATATGGACCCCGGCTAATTTGGGCCATTTTAGCATAATTTCGTACTCCTCCAAGGTAGGCACCATATCGAACTGCGGAAATTTGAAGAAGCGCAGACTGGAGTTCCAGAAGTGAACTAGTACCCTGATGAACACTTGATCGACGCAGATCTTCAGCAGGTCGAGAATCCGTCCATAGGATTTTTCAAGTCAGAGCGGACCTCTGGTGGCATTACCGCGCAAAGCCGTTCCAGCTTCTCAGTATGGTATCGGGGAATGTCTACCTTCTTCAATTGTCTACTAGTCCCCTCCATTTTCTAAAACCAAAATGCATGTTTTATGAAAATGATGCTTATTGAATGAATGTGAATGTTTATTTTTCTATTTATCATGTTTTATTTCTACATGATGTATGGTATTTGCGTATTTTATTATTTTTTGGAAAAAAAAAAGAATAGACTATCTATATGAATGATTTATGAGTGTGATGTTTATGAACAAGGTCCCATTTATTATTTTGGAATCAGATTTTTATTTGATTTTTATAGCCTTTTATATCTTTTGTCGGACTGCGTGGCTACTTAGCTTACAAAGAACCTGAAACCAGGCTAGCTAAAAGGCAGATTGTCCGAGATAAAAAAATGGCTTTATGCGAAAGAATATTTAACGTCCCTTATCTCTTTTGTTGGACTGCGTGGCTACTTAGCTTACAAAGAACCTAAAACTAGGCTAGCTAAAAGGCAGACTGTCCAAGATAAAAAATGGCTTTATGCGAAAGAATATTTAACGTCCCTTATCTCTTTTGTCGGACTGCATGGCTACTTAGCTTACAAAGAACCTGAAACCAGGCTAGCTAAAAGGCAGACTGTCCAAGATAAGGGTGTTTATTGCAAAAATGTTTTTGTGGTTTTTCTGTTGTTTGGTTATGCTATGCAACAAACAAATGCAACAAACAAATGCGCACACAATTCGATCATCCAAGAATAGGCGAGAAGTCGTTTTAATCACGAGGTAGGGTTTTCCTGCAGAAAAGTGCTTTGGCGAAGGTAGGTTCTAACTGTTCTCACCAAGGCTAAGGCCCCCAAGGTGCCCCCATTATAGGGTCCCCACTCTCCAGCCTTCCGACCATGTTTAGCACTAAGGCCATAGTCAGTCTTTGTGCCAAAAGAGGAAGGTTATCACCTTGAGTGGTGGTTTCCGATCACACTGGTGGGCACAAGGCCATCACTACAGCGAACCGTACCTGCCACCCACTCCCTATGGATTTCTCACTTGCCCTCGGGTATAGAGGAAACTGTTGTGTGCAAGGGTTTGTGTACAGTTTGTATTTCAAACAATTGCATAAGTATAAACAAACAACAATTATTAAATCCAAGCATTCAAACATGTTATAATACAAGGTAAGGTAAAAGAGTAATTTCTTGGTTTATTTACTTTAAGCTGGCCCATCACTAAATGGGATCAACTCTCTAAGCTTCCCCAGTGGAGTCGCCATCTGTCGCCGTCGTCAAAACGAGGCGGTCGGAGCGACGCGATGGTTCCGACTTTCCAATTTTCGCATTTTTATTGGTGTGGTTACAACGCTTTAGGTTGTCCGATAACCAGGCTGAACCTAGGGGCGAGGTTTTCGAAAAGGTGCTCTTGGATTGTCCGATACCCGGACTAACCCAAGAACTAATTTTGAAGGGTTCTTCTAGAGTCGCCACCGATGTTTTTACTAGAAACATCGGAAAAGGAGTGAAAAGGCGTTGGTTTTCGAAAAACCAACTTTGATCATTAGAACCAGAGTTGGGTAAGGAAGTTAGTTACGTGTAAGGGAAGTGTTAGTTCCCTTACGACGCCCCTTTCGGGTTCCCTATGATAAGCCAGCTATTTAAATAAGTAAACTGGTGAAAATACGCTTTTACCCTTTATTTATGGAATTTAAAGTTATGACTACATGGCCCTAATATCTACTGCGCAATTTAAAGATAAAGCAGTAAAGAGAGAGAGAGAGTGTAGAAACCAACGAGGCAAGCTTTATATTAATCTCTTGAAAATTGGGGTGCTTTTTGGCAGCCCCTCGCTCTCTACAGCGCCGGAAACCTCTCAAAAACGCTATAAATACTCTTAGAAACTCTCAGAAAACTCCGGAAGTGCTTCGGAGGGGTTCTAGGAAGAGAATTTTATGAAGTGACTAGAGAGAGAATGGAAGAGCTGTGTGAAATGAGGGGAATGGCGCGACTATTTATAGGGATTCGTACCTGTCAGGTCGAGACGGTCGTCTCGTCTAACAAGGTCGAGACGGTCGTCTCGCCATTCGAGACAGTCGTCTCGCCTTGCAAAAATGGCGAGACGGCCATCTCGCCAACCGGGAGGGCCGTCTCGCCAAATGAGACGGCGGTCTCGCCGCTTTCGCAAGGCGAGACGGCCGTCCCGAATACAAGACGGCGGTCTCGACCCTAAAAGGTGAAAATCCTTATTTACATGCAGAAAATCCCTCTTATCCTAGTATGGGGCCTAATAGTCTCTCCTAGTGGCTTCTTAGGCTTCGTCCATCTTTGAATAGAAGGTCTTTTGGTCTTTATTATGAGGTCGGGCAAGATTTGGGGTCTACAATGGTCCATTGATCAGGATATCGTCTTCTGCTTGGACCGTGACCTGTTTGTCATCTACTATAAACTTGACTTTCTGGTGGAGCGTTGAAGGCACTGCCTTAGCGTTGTGAATCCAAGGTTTGCCGAGGAGACAACTATATGCTGGAGTAATGTCCATTACGTGAAAATCAATGTTGAAGATAGTGGGTCTAACTTGGATTGGCAGATTGATTTCCCCCACTACTTCTCGCTTGGATCCGTCGAAGGCTCGAACGATAGTGCTGCTTGGGCACAAGCGGGTTCCTTGAATAGTCAACTTGTTGAATGTGCACTTGGGCATCATGCTCAAGGAAGACCCGTTATCCACAAAAACTTTAGCGATGAGATACTCCTTGCATTTGATAGAAATGTGCAAGGGCTTGTTGTGGCTCGACCCCTCTAGGGGGATTTCTTCATCTGTGAAGGTGAGGTGATCGCTTGTCGTAATGTGACCAACGATCCTCTCAACTTTTTCTTGGGATATATTATGAGGTACGTGCGCTTCACTCAAGACCTTCATTAGGGAGTTTCTATGCAACTCCAAGCTCATCATTAGAGATAATAGAGTTATCTTTGCAGGTGTATGATTGAGCTGGTCGATAATGGAATACTCGCTTTACCTTATGAACTAGAGTAATTCATCGGTCTCCTCCTTGGATTCCTTATTTTCTCTTTCTTCGTTCTGTTTATTTTTTCCTTTATTTTTGGGGGCATCCTCTTGCAACTCCTTGGCAGAGTATATCCTTCCGCTTCTGGTCATGTCCCCGATGCCGGCTATATTGGAGATATCCTCCTTTATTGGTGAAGATTCCCCATATCTCCATGGTACAACTTTATTTGATTCATAGGGGAAAGGACGAGGCACAAATAATCGTACAGGTGTCCTTGCCCCCTCTTCCTTATTGACTTTGAGAACCAACGACCGAGGCTTATTATCCTCTTGTGATGAATCGATCGTTAGGGAGAGCTTGATTAAGAGCGGTTTTCTCTCCATCCTTCTAATTGGAAGACGTGTTAGTTAATCCTTCCTTTTTATTATCTTATTTATTAAAAATGAAGGAGGGGAAATTAAATATGCAAATGAATTATATGCATGCAAGTAGACAATTGTTGAAAAGAAGCTTTTATATATTCGTAGAAAGTGTACATTCCCCTATTCCACACTACGAAGCAACTTTTGACAGAAATGGAAAAGCCTAAAGAAACCCACAAGCGGGTCTTGATCTCTATGTAACTCTCTTTCGGCTTCCCGGACGTGACAAGCAAGTGCTTCGGTTTGCTTTTGGACCGCTTGGCTCATATCTTCACTGTACTTTTGAGCCTCTTTGATCTTCGCCTCTTGATGGACAACCAAGGCTTGTAACTCGTCGATTTTTGCAAGGACTCGGTCCTTTTCCCATAGTACTTGACCATACTGAGCTAACCATATCTTTCTTTGCAGTGTAGCTCAGTGAGACTTTTGTTGAGTCTCTGGTTAGCCTCTCGCTCTTGGCGTATTTCAGACCGAGTCCTTGTGAGGTATTGTAGCAACTCCTTGATCGTCTGAGCCTATTTTGCACATTCAGCCTCAAGGCCTGCTGATTTGGCGGTTATTTCCTGAAGTTGGTTATCCGAGTTGGTTTTGGCAGCTTTGGATGCTTGGATAACTTGCTCGTTAGAATCAGCACACTGATCCTTGAGGCGCTCTATCTCGTGGTCCTTCTTCTTGCATTGCCTCTGTAGACCGTCTATGGTGAGGATAGATTCTTGCTCTCTTTCTTCTAGGGCCCTCATCTGGGCTCTCATGATTTCTATCCTCCGGGTCAAGGCGTCGACTTGGGTTTGCATCTCTTCACTTTTTGAAAGCGCAACAGGTGAGGTGGATGATTGTGACATCCCTCTATTTCTTCTCCACTCCTCGTAGTAACTGGAGGCAGCCACTCAAGCTTTTCCTAGCTCTCTACCTCCCATGAAGACTAGTTTCTCCCATGCTCTTCTTACAGCCAGTGAGTTAGCAACCGTGCATGGGTCTTTGAAGAAACACAGTCCTCCGAGCTCTTCCTAGGGTATTGCAATCTGGGTCCTCATGAGTTGTCTCATAGCCACCCTTGGAGAATAGGCTATGCAACCTCTGAGTCTTATTAAAGGTATGCTCGGATAATCTCCACATCTGAATAGGATTGGGCCAAGTTGGAAACAAGGGCATACCCAAGATAATCGATTAACGTCCCATTGTTCTATCTCGACCTTCCATTCCATGGTCATGCGTCGTTGGAGAGGGATTTTGGAGAAGCTTCTCAAAGGGTCGAGGAACATCCCCATGTGACTAGAAGCGTACAAATGTGTGATACCCCACACAAAAAGCAGTGGAGAGCAATATCTAAGTGTTTTTCCTTGCTTCTGGTGACAGAATTCTACCAAAAGCAAGGTGTCAGCAAGAAGTGCAGGAAAGGGACTCTTCGAGTTCACGTCCCAAGCGAAGAAGGCGTCCATGACGACTTGGTCTACTGTGTCGATACGAAAGGGAAACAAAATTGTTCCAAATATGATTAAAGCCAGGGTTTTGTTGAAAGCTACCCATTCTTCCCTTTCAGCCAAAGAGGACATGTGGTCTTCAAACATTGCGATTTTCCAACCCTGGACATTCCCTTTTGTTATCAGGGTAGTCTGCCAAAATGGTAATCGGATGATGGCAACAACTTGTGCTGCAGAAGTATATGCCCCATGGCGGATATGGACCCCGGCTGACTTGGGCCATTTTAGCATAATCTACGGGAATTCGAAGCAGTGCAGACTAGAGTTCCAAAAATGAACTAGAACCTTCATAAAAGTAGGATCGACACAGATCTTCATCAGGTTGAGAATCCATCCATAGGATTTTTTGAAATTGGAGCGGACCTCTAGTGACATCAATGCGCAAAGCCATTCCAATTTTTCAGCGTGGTATCGGGGAATGTGTGCTATGAACATGATGTTTATTGTAGGTATGTATGGAGTGTTTGTTTTTTCCTAAATATTTATCATGTTTTATTTCTACATGATGTATGACAGCTTTTGTATATTTTTTGCAAAAATAAACTACCTATATGGATGTTTTATGAATTTAATGTTTATGAACAAGATCCCTTTCTTATTTGATTGGGTTTTTATTTGATTTGATTTTTTTATGGTTTTATTTTATAGCCTTTTATCTCTTCTATCGGACTATGTGGCTACTTAGCTTACAAAGAACCTGAAACCAGGCTAGCTAAAAGGCAGATTGTCCGAGTTAAAATGGCTTATTACGAAAGAATAATGTTAGCGTCCCTTATCTCTTCTGTCGGACTGCGTGACTACTTAGCTTACAAAGAACCTGAAACCAGGCTAGCTAAAAAGCAGACTGTCCGAGATAAGGGTGTTTATTGCAAAAATACTTTTGTGTTTTTTCTATTTTTATCTATTGTTTGGTTATGCTATGCAATCAGATGCAACAAACAAATATACACACACAATTCACTCATCCGCGAACGCGTGAGAAGATGTTTAATTACGAGGTAGGGTTTTCCTATAGAAAAGTGTATTGACAAAGGTATGTTCAAACTGTTCTCACCAAGGCTTAGGCCCCCATTATAGGGTCCCCACTCTCCAGTCTTCCGACCATGCTTAACACTAAGGTCATAGTCAGTCTTTGTGCCAAAAGAGGAAGGTTATCACCTTGAGTGGTGGTTTCTGATCATACCGGTGGGCTGCATGGCCCTCACTATGGCAAACCGTACCTGCCACCCACTCCCTATGGATTTCTCACTTGCCCTCGGATATAGAGGGAACTGTTGTGTGCAAGGGTTTGTGTACAGTTTCTATTTCAAGCAATTGCGTAAAATATAAACAAACAACAGTTATTAAAGCCAAGCAAATAAACATGTTATAAGACAAGGTAGGGTAAAAGCGAAATTTCTAAGTTTATTATTAAACTGGCCCACCACTAAATGGGATCAACTCTCTAGATTCCCCAGTGGAGTCGCCATCTATCGTCGTCGTCAAAAGAGGCGACCGGAGTGACGCGATGGTTCCGACTTCCCATTTTCGCATTTTATATGGGTGGTGTTACAACACCTTTAGGTTGTTCGATAACCGGGCTAGACCCAAGGGCGAGGTTTTCGAAAGGGAGCTTTAGGGTTGTCCAATAACCGGGCTAGAACTAAAAGCAAATTTTCGAAGGGGTTCATATGGAGTCGCCACCGATATTTTTATCGAAAAAATCGGAAAAGGAAAAGAAGGCGTTGGTCTTTAAGAAAACCAACTTTGGCCATTATAACTAGAGTTGGGTAAGGGAGTTAGTTACGTGTAGGGAAGGTATTAGCTTCCCTACGACGCCCCTTTCGGGTTCCCTATGATAGGCCGGTTATTTCGTAAATAAACTAAAAATGACGCTTTTACCCTTTTATTGGCGGAATTAAAAGATAATGACTACATGGTCCTAATTAATGCACATATAAATGATAAAGCGATAAAAGAGAGGGAGAGAGTGAAGAAACCTCCAGAGCAAGCTTTGATTGATTCTTTAAAAGTTAGGATGCATTTTGGCAGTCCTTCGCTCTACAACGTTGACTTTTCTCTCTCACAACGATATAAAAACTCTCTAAGAACTCTCGAAAAACTCCGGAAATGCTTTGGAGGGGATCTAAAAGAAGAATTCTAAGAAATGCTAGGAGGAAAGATGGAAGAACTGTGTGAAATGAAGGAAAGAGCGCCCTCCTTTTATAGGGATTCGCACTTGTCAGGTCGAGACCGCCGTCTCGCCTGGCAAGGTCGAGACGACCGTCTCGCTATTCGGGACGACGGTCTCGTCTTTAACAAATGGCGAGACGACCATCTCGTCAATCAGGATGGCGGTATCGATTTTTCAAATGGCGAGAGGGCCGTCTCGCCAAATGGGAAGGCAGTCTCATCATGGCAAGTGGCGAGACGGCGGTCTCGACCTTGCTAATGGCGAGACGGCGGTCATAATAAGCGAGACGACGGTCTCGACCTTAAGGTGGGAATCCTTATTTCTTTTGTACAGAAAGTCTTCCTACTCTAATATGGAGCCTAATAGTCTATCCTAGGGACCTTTTAAGCCTTGCCCATCTTCGAATTGGAAGTCTTTTGCTCTTTATTTTGAGGTCGGGCAAGATTTGGGGTCTACAATAGGCTGTACTGATTTTTTCGTCTTGATTTTTCTATGACCGAAAAATGATTGTGTTGATTGTAGAGCGACTTGCCATGTCAGTGCACCCCTCCCTTTTCTTGGGGATGTCAATCCTCCTATTGATTACTATCTCCACATTTTCCTAGTAATTACTAGAATGTCATAGTGGTAAGGGTCAAGAGAAAAGAAGGAAAGTTATTTACTCAAAGGCTTGTGTTTTAGAAGTGTTTTATTTTTGACAAAAATGGTTTTTGTAAGCACGACTAGCCAAGGTTGGTTAGAGTGTTTAGGCTAGTTTAGACAAACACTTTGTTTATGAGGTGGCGTCTTAAATGATTATTCGATGGCACCTATCATGACTGATTAACTTCTCTAGTTTGTCCTTTGGGTTTTCAACCTAGAATGTTATGCTATGTCCTAACTTTTGTCTAGGTTTCCTCTTTTCTTGTGTTGGGAATCCTAGCGGACTTTATTTTGTAACCTTAATTTTTGCCTAGGCTACCCTTTATTGTTGTTTGGGTCTCCTAGCGGGTTTATCCTAACTTTTGCGTAGCCCCCTTAATGGGTTTCCTACTGGGTATCTTGCCTTTTCTGGCCTTTAGCTTCTATGGGTTTCTTTTGATTTTTGTTTACAACATTGGCGAAACACGACTTTATTATGATGAGGTAAAACCTTATTTTGTGTTTCTAGTCAATCAGTGATGATGAGTGGTTTGATTATTTTGATGATGGCGCACTTTTGAAAACGTTTGCTTAAACATGGTTATTATGAAGTTTAGACATGAATAGAAAGAAGAGAAGTAGATAGTAAGAATGACATTCTTTATTAATTAAAAGGGAAATATGTGGCCTACAATGCTCGGGTCAGGCTAGCCCCGAGGAGTAATCTCTAATAGTGATTGGATTTACAAACCCTAAGAATCAGAAGGAGAACACCTAATGACTAAAGTCGCATTTGACGCTTGAAGCCCTCTATTTGGGAAAATCTGATTCAAGGTGTGGAGGGGAGACTTCCCTTTTCTCCGTGTAGCTTGATCCTTTGTAGGGTCATGCTTCAAAGGATTGTCTTTAAAATCTGGTGGCTCCCTTATACCTTCAGAGTTTCTAATGAGCCCTTAGTTTGGGCAGTATCCATATTTTCTCATCATGTGGGTCACCTTCATATTGTTGGGGAAGTCTTTTCCTATTAGCAAGAGGGTATTTCAAAGGTCCTCTTCAACCGCATCCATTCAAGGTAGGGCAGATGGCTTGCTGATCCGAATGTCGTCTTTAGCTTGAACCGTGACCAGCTTGTCACCTACCGTGAGTTTGTCTTTTGGCGGAGCGTTGAAAGAACTACCTTAGCGTCGTGAATCCAAAGTCTACTCAATTTCCTCTTTGGATTATATTTTTCTTCGGTCTTTTATTTTTTGCTTTATTCTTAGGAGCGTCATCTTATAGCTCCTTGGGGGAATAGATTCTTCCACCTCTAATCCTGCCCCCGATACCGGCTATGCTGGAGATATCCTCATTGATGGGCAATGTTTTTGCGTATCTCCATGGTATAACTTTATTCGATTTGAGGCATGAACAAATGTAACGACATCCTTGGCCCCTCTTCCTTATTAACTTGGATATCCAACGGTTGAGGCTTATTATCCTCCTTAGGCGGATCAACCGTTGGAGAGAACTTGACGATGAAAGGTTTGCTCTTCATCTTATTCCAATTCATGGGAAGCACATCAATTAATCCTTTCTTTTTATTATCTTATTATTATTAAAGTGAGAATGAATGAATGCAATTTATGAATGTTATAGACGGTTGAAGAGACAAACAATTTTATTTATTTTATCCAGATAGTGTACATTCCTCAATGCAATGTTTCAAAGTACATTTTTTTTAAAAGCGGAGAAGCCTAAAGGAACCCATAGGCGGGTTAAAAATTTTTATGCATTTTTTTTTACTTCTCGTACATGGCATGCGAATGCCCTATCCTTTTTACATGGTATTGAGGAATATCCACTTTCTTCAACTGCCTACTACTAGATGCATGTTATGAGGGTGAAGTTTGGTGGATGCATGTATGCAAGTGTTTTTTTTTTCTAAACATTATCATGTTTTATTTCCTAACATGATGTTTGATAGTGTTTGGGATTTTTGTATGTGGATGAGGGCATGAAGAATACCAGTCGCCTTCTAGAATGCATATGAATTTAAGAATATTTCAAATGATGGATTTATGGGATGGATATGCCTTAAGATAATGGTTTTGGTATATCCTTAAAGCTTGCGCTTTACAGAGCACCATGCCTACCTTAGTATAATGACAAACATAACAAAGGTCACCATATACCTTAGCACACTTGTCTGTTTCTTGTGGAAGATCACAAACATATTTGGGCCTCTTTTGCCTTTGTCTTAAGGATATCTAGTGCCCCCTAAGATGAATGTGCTTATGCATGCACTAGTACAAAAATGACCTTTTATGATGAAAAAGGCAGCAAATGTTGAAAGTGAGATATCTTTTGACTGGGATGTCAGATTTGGACGCACAACATATTAAAATGAAGAGGAAAGAGTGAAGAACAGGTGACAAATACCCATTGGGGATTTGGCCCAACAATTTTCCCAAACAATGCTCCTAAGACCCATTTTTTGAGAGATTTATTAAGATGATGTGTATGCATACTTGCATTTATTTTCCCTCTTGGTTTTTCCACTTATGAGATGATGCAGGTATGATATGACTTTGAAAAAATCTTTTTATTAGATTTCATTATTATGTTTTTTTATTCGAATTATTTGATTTATTTGATTTTATAACCTTTTATCTCTTCTGTCGGACTGCGTGGGTACTTAGCTTACAAAGAACCTGAAACCAGACTACCTAAAAGTCAGACTGTTCGAGATAAAAATGGTTTATTGCGAAACAATAGTTTTAGCATCCCTTATCTCTTCTGTCGGACTGCGTGGCTATTTAGCTTGCAAAGAACCTGAAACCAGGCTAGCTAAAAGGCAGACTGTTTGAGATAAGGGTGTTTATTGTGAAAAGATTTTTTGAGGTTTTCTTTTATATTTTTCTGTTGTATTTTTATGCTATGCAACAGTGAAATGCAACAAACAAATGCACACACAATTCACTCATCCGCGAACAATTAGCACGACCTTTTTAATCACGAGGTAAGGGTATCCTATAGAAAAGTGCATATTCAGGGTAGTTCTAAATTTCCTCACCAAGGCCAGGCCCCCAAGGTGCCCCCATTATAGGGTCCCCACTCTCCCAGCCTTCGGACCATGCATGACACTAAGACCTAGTCAGTATTTGGGGCCAAGAAAGGAAGGTTATCACCTTGAGTGGTGGTTTCCGACCATACCGGTGGGCTCATGGCCCTCACTACGGCAAATCGTACTTGCCACCCACTCCCTATGGATATCCCACTTGCCCCTGGGTATAGGGGGAACTATTGTGTGCAAGGGTTTGTGTACATTATGTATTTCAAACAATTGCATAAATTAACATACAACAGTTATTAAAGCCAAGCAATTAAAGCATGTTATAAAAAAAGGAAGGGTAAAAGTGAAAATTTTAAGTCATTTATTTATCAAACTAGTCCATCACTGAATGTGATCAACTCTCTAGCTTTCCCAGTGGAGTCGCCATCTGTCGCCACCGTCAAAAGAGGCGGTCAGGGCGATGCGATGCGATGGTTTTGAATGACTCGCATTTTAAAAAGTGTGGTACAATGCCTTTAGGTTTTCCGATAACCGGGCTGGACCTAAAGGCAAGGTTTTCGATAGGTTAGAGGAGTCGCCACCAATGTTTTTACCAGAAACATTGGACAAGAAGGCGGTGGTTTTTTAAGAAAAACCCAGTTTGTTCATTACAACCAGAATTAGGTAAGGGAGTTAGTTACGTGTAGGGAAGGTATTAGCTTCCCTACAATGCCTCTTTCAGGTTCCCTATGATGGACCGTTTATTTATAAATAAAGAACTCTAAAACTACGCTTTTACCCTTATTTATTTATTTGCGAAATTTAAATTGTCGACTATATGGCCGTAACAGCTAATGCACAAATGGATATAATAAGAATGCAGTACAAGAAGATACGAAATGTAGGAACCTTTGAAGCAAGCTTTGTATTAATGTTCTTTGAAAAGAAAGGTTCTTTTTGGCAACCTCCACGCTCTACAATGATGATCACTCTTCCTCGCAACACTATAGAACGCTTTCTAAGAACACTAAGAAACTCTGAAAATGCTTCAGAGGGGTCCAAGGAGAATAATTTCAGAGAATTGCAGAAGGAAAAGTGGTAGAATTGTGTGAAAATAGTAGGAAAGTTCCCCCTTTTATAGGGATTCGCACCCGTCAGGTCGGGACCGCCGTCTCTCCTGACAAGGTCGGGACCGCCTGTTAGAATCGTGTAGCAGAGTGTTTACATTTACGGAAAAAAATCCAAGAGGGGGATGAATTGGTTTCTTAAACAAAAATTAGGGTTTTAAAATTTTTCCCAAATTTCACCTATTAAAATGCTTTGTAAAGTAAATAGATAAGGGAAAGAAGATTACACAGTTGATTTATACTGGTTCGGATCAAAAGACCCTACGTCCAGTTGCTAATCACTCAAAAAGAGGATTAACATTGTCACTATAATCACAGTTTACAAACAAATTACAAAATAAAAAGATAAGGAATAGAAAACACCTCTCTTGAGTCACACAAGAGATGAACACCTCCTTTGAATCCACAAAGGATGGACAATAACTTTTCCTAGAGACGACACAAGACACGATCCACCAAGAAACCTACTCAGTGATTCTTATCGCTTCTAGCCCACACTAGGTTTTCAAAAGCCCCTTTTTCTTTCCTACAGAAAGTTCTCGCAGTCACAACTCTTAACTTTTGTTTGAAAAAGGTTTGTTATTTTGCAGAGACCCTTAGAGAACCTTAAGTAGAGAGAATAGGGTTTGGGAAATGATGATTTTCGAAAACAAAAGAATTGGGAATAGGGTTTTCGTAAATTGGTCCAGATTTGAATTTCAAAACTCATAACAGACGTAGATAATCGATTATCTTGAGTGATAATCGATTATTCTAGAGCCATTTTCGTAGAGGAGCAAAATAGGACCAGGATAATTGATTATCTGGCTAAATAATCGATTATTTGCCTGTGATAATTGATTATCCTGAGTGATAATTGATTATCACAGTGTATTTTTGATAAAAATGAGCTTTTAGAGGTTTTAGAGGATGGACTATGTGTTGGCTATCTTGGACTCTAATTTTACAGACTCAAAAACATAAAACAGAGTTATTACATAAGATTACAAGTCTTCAAATCTCTAAGTCCTTTGTGCTTGAATCATCATCAAAATCTTCAAGCTTCATATCCTTGTATTGTTTAACAATCTCCCCCTTTTTGATGATGATCAATATTTGCTTTAAAGCCCTTTGTAATGACCTGTTTTATCTGTCATAGCTAACAAAACTATTAAACATACCAGACAATGCATACATAGAATTCTATTCAATAAAACAATATAGTACAAACAAATAATAAATTTGAAGTAGTTAGAACTCTTCACTCTCATCACTATTACAAAATTTAAGCAATTTCTTCATCCCTGCCCAGAAAATACATTGATAATCGATTATTACTTGAAATAATTGATTATTCCAAAGAGAAATTACTGATTTTGGTCAATGAGGTACAGATAATCGATTATTTCCCCAAATAATCGATTATTACAGAGATAAATTTCATGAATCATACATTTAAGCTTCGATAATTGATTATTACCAATAATCGATTATACTAGTACAAAATGAAAAATTTTACAGTTAAGCAGAGTTTAGACTATTTCTAATATTCCTAAGTCTCTTCTAAAATCATAGAATCTATCTTTGGGAAGAGGTTTGGTAAAAATATCTGCTAATTGATGCTTTGTATCAACATATTCAATTTTACAATTACCCTTACTAATATGATCTCTTAAGAAATGATGTCTAATCTCTATATGCTTAGTTCTAGAGTGCATTACTGGATTCTTAGTAAGATTGATTGCACTTGTATTATCACACATCAAAGGAATATTATCTAGAAAAATATTATAATCTTCTTCAGTTGTGGATAACGCAACACATGCTTGTTTCTTAGAATGCCAAGACACTAAGGGTGATCCTAACATATGACATGTTCCACTAGTACTCTTTCTATCTATTTTACATCTGCCATAATTAGCGTCAGAATATCCTATTAAACTAGGAGAAGCTTCAGATAGATATCATAATCCAAATCTTGTAGTTCCTTTTAAATATTTTAAAATTTGTTTTACTGCAGTTAAATGAGATTCTTTTGGACATGCTTGAAATCTAGCACACACACAAACAGAATGCATAATATCAGGTCTACTTGCAGTTAAGTATAATAGAGAACCTATCATACCTCTATATATTGATTGATTAATTTTCAAACCTGATTCATCTTTATCCAAATAGCATGATATTCACATGGGTGTGTTAGCTTCCTTTGAAGTTTCCATTTCAAATTTCTTGAGAATCTCTTTGCAGTATTTGGTTTGAGACACAAAGGTGCCATCTTTAAGTTTCTTAATTTGAAGTCCAAGAAAGAATGTTAATTCTCCCATCATGGACATTTCAAATTCACCCTGCATTATCTTACCAAATCCTTCACACAAGGAATTATCAATTGATCCAAAAATAATATCATTAACATATACTTGAACTAATAGAATATGTTCCTTTACTTTCTTAATAAATAGGGTGGAATCAATTTTTCCTCTAGAAAAATCATTTGAAATTAGAAAACAACTTAATCTTTCATACCAAGACCTAGGAGCTTGTTTCAAACCATATAAAGCTTTCTTTAATTTAAAAATGTGATTAGGATATTTAAAATCTTCAAATCCAGGGGGTTGTTCCACATATACTTCCTCTTTGATAAACCCATTTAAAAATGCACTTTTAACATCCATTTGATAAAGTTTAAATTTCATCAATGAGGCATAAGCAAGAAGTATGCGTATAGCCTCTAACCTGGAAATAGGAGCATAAGTTTCATCATAATCAATACCTTCCTGTTGACAGTAACCTTTGGCAACAAGTTTGTCTTTGTTCTTTGTTATATTTCCATCTTCATCAAATTTGTTTCTAAATACCCATTTTATTCCAATAACTTGATGAGATTCTTCTCTTGGAATTAATTCCCAGACTTGATTTCTTTCAAATTGATTAAGTTCTTTTTGCATTGCCATGCACCATTGGTCATCTTTAAGAGCTTCCTCAACACTTTTGGGTTCAATCTGTGAAACAAAAGCTACAGACATACAAAAATTTGTCATATTTCTAGTTCTTACCCCTTTTGAGATATCACCAATTATATTGTCCATTGAAAGTCCTCTTAGTGGTTACCACTCTTTTTCCAATTCAGTTGGTTGAGATGGCTCATTCTCATTTAAGTACATTTCTTCTAGAACTTCTCTTATGTACTCATCATCACCTGCAAAATCTTTATTTGACTCAAGAGGATTTCCCTCAAGGTCTACAATTTCATCAAAGGTAACATGTACAAATTCTTCAATATTCAAAGTTCTTCTATTGAATACTTTATATGTTTTTCTAGTTAGTGAATAACCTAAGAAAATGGCCTCATCGGCTTTTGAGTAAAATTTTCTTAAGTTATCTTTTCCATTATTTAAAACAAAGCATTTACATCCAAATATTTTTAAATGAGAAACATTAGGCTTCCTACCATTTAACAATTCATAAGGAGTTAATTTTATGATTGGCCTTATAAGCATCCTATTCAATACATAACATGCAGTACTTACAGCCCAAAAATGTTTAGGAACATTTGATTCATTTAACTTTGTTCTAGCAAGTTTCTCTAGTGACCTATTTTTCCTTTCTACTACACCATTTTGTTGGGGAGTTCTAGGTGCATAAAAATTATGTAAAATTCTATTTTCTTCACAATAATTTTTAAAGGATTCATTTTCAAATTCTCCACCATGGTCATTCCTTAACACTTTAATTCTTAAGTCTTTCTCATTTTGAATTTGCTTGGCAAACTTCCTAAAGACCTTAAAAGCTTCACTTTTTAAAGTTAATAAAAATATCCAACTAAATCTAGAAAAATCATCAACAATTACAAGAGCATAGTAATTTCCACCAAAACTTTTTATCCTAGATGGACCAAATAAATCTAAGTGAAAAAGTTCTAAAGGTTTTGATGTGAAAATAACATTCTTAGATTTAAAGGATGATTTCACTTGTTTACCTTTTTGACATGCATCACATAATCTATCTTTTTCAAATTTTAGCTTAGGCAAACCAACAACTAAGTCCTTTGATATTAGTTTGTTTAATTGATGCATGTTTATATGAGCCGCTCTCTTATGCCATAACCATGGATTTTCTTCCTTAGCAACTAAGCATGTTATACTAGTGTTAGATACACAATCCAAATCAATCAAATAGATATTATTATGCCTAATGCCTTTTAATGCTATATTTTTGGAATCCTTTAAATGAATGGTGCAAAACTTACTTTCAAATATTACCTTAAATCCTTTATCACAAAGTTGACTTATACTTAGGAGATTGTGCTTTAGCCCATTAACAAGAAGCACATCCTTTATCTCTAAAGTATTTGCACCACCAATGTTTCCAGTTCCAAGGGTTCTTCCTTTGTTGTTGTCCCCATAGGTTACATATCCTTGTTCTTTTTCTTTGAAACTCACGAATTTCTTTTTATCTCCGGTCATATGTCTTGAACGTCCACTGTCAAGATACCACATAGACTGAAAGTGATGAAGATCTTATTGAATTACATTGGCAAAGATCTTGTTGATTTGATGAAGTCAAGAATGAAGTCAAAGGCAACTTTGTGGCAGTCAAAAGGTCACTTGGATTAAAGAGTAGTAGGATTAGTGTGTCTGCAGCTCTGCTTAGGTATAATCATTTTTATCTTTTCTACTGCATGAAGTTTCTTCACTTAAAATATTTTGCAAAATGCCTCTAAAAGTGTTTAAACGGTCAAAACAAAAGTATTTTGATAAAAGCTTTCTTAATCAACTATTTTAACTAATAGAATATAAGCTTTATCAACTAAAATGTTCTTCACACTTTTATAACAGGGTTTCAACTGATATAACTTCGAAATAACCGATTGTTTTCATTAAAAGAAGTTTTGAAAACCTTCAGTCAGTATTTTAACTGATACAGTTTCGAAATAACCGATTAAAATCACTTAAAATGTTCAGAGAAGTGTTCTGGCAGTATTTTAATCGATACAACTTCGAAATAATCGATTAAAACCACTTGGAGTACTGTTTAACCGATCAGAATGGGTTTATGACTGATCAGAACCAAATATGATCGATCAGAATTGAGGTATGACCGATCAGAACCGGTTATGATCGATCAAAATTGGGTTATGACCGATCAGAACTATTTCAATCGATTAAACTGCGTTTCAATCGATTAAATCAACTTAAGAAAATTTCTGCTCAGCGTTTTAATCGATTAAAACGATTTTTTATCAGTTAAAATTACTTGGAAAAGTTTACAAGAAAGTTTTACAGTATTTTAATCGATTGAAACACGAAACAATCGATTAAAACAAATTAGAAGATTTTTTACAAAGAGTTTTAATTGATATAAATGTTGTCGTATCAGTTAAAACAAATCTGGAAAATAATCAAGAACGTTTTAATGGATTAAAAAAAGTTTTAACAGATTAAAACAAGATTTTTAACAGATTAAAAGATTATTTTAACAGATTAATTAAACCAGCAGTTTTGAAATCTTCTATAAAAACAGAGTTGCTTGAACTTTTTATACAACATCTGAAATACATCTTTTAGCAATCAATCAATCAATCAAAAGTGCTACTTTCAAGAAAGAATCACGCTAGTTTTTGTGAAGTTCATCAAAGTTCTTTCTTGAGGCAAATTGCATTCTTTTGGAGAAGAAACACATATTGCAGAACTGCATAGAACTGGTTTGAGCGTTTTAGTTTCTTCTATTTGTTTCTTTACTTTCTTTGACTGTATTGTTGGTGCCTGGAATTGTGGGCACTGGTTTCTGTAGCTGGAATTTGGTCGTAGGGTAGATCAAGGACTGGAATTTGGTTCTTGGTGAAAGGTTAGGTGCAAGAACTGGAATTGTGGTTCTTGTGGTAGATTGAGTGTGTGATTAAGGTTGTAATCTGTAAAACATTCAATCTAGTGGAACCCAGCTGGAATTTGGCTGGAGACTGGACGTAGCCCTGGGATTGGGTGAACCAGTATAAACTTTGGTGATATATTTCTAAACCTTTCTCTTCTTTAATTCTGTGACTGCATTTATTTTTTGATTGCTTGCTGTGTGATTCAACAATTGATCACATTACTTAATCTTTGAAATAGATAATCTATTAATTGCGAAAATCTTTCAAAGATCAATTCACCCCCCCCTCTTGATCTCAGCCTCTTTTTCTAACAATTGGTATCAAGAGCAAGGGTCTTGAAAAATACTCAAGGCTTTCGGTCCAAATTTTTTAATGGCTGGAAATAAATTTTCTAAGGGTGCTTGTATTGATAGACCTCCACTGTTTTGTGGAACATATTATTCATTTTGGAAGATTAGGATGAAGATCTTTATTGAATCTGTTAGTATAAATGTTTGGAATATCATTGAACAAGAAACTGATATTTTTAACAAAGATTGGTCTAGCTTAAATGACTGTGAAAAAAAATTAATCCAAGATGATTGTATTGCCAAAAATATCATTATATCTCGCACTTAACGAAACAATTTTTTCAGGATAGCACATTGTCAAACTGCTGCACAAATGTGGAAAACCCTTGAAATGGCCTATGAAGAAACTACAGAGACATGCTTAATGGTCAATTCGGATTCTCCAATAACCAGTGTAAGTTCTGACTCAACAACTACTCTGAACTATAGTTCTTTACAAGATGCCTTTTATTAAATGCATGTTGTAGCTAAAAGATCAGAAACTGAAAACAAAAGATTAAAAAGTTTGAATAATCTATTAGAAAACAAGATCACTATTCTTGAAAAGAAAATTGTTAATGAAGAAATCAAAAATGAAAATTCAGATATAGGTAATAACTTTGATTGCATGTGTAATGTTTAAGATTGTAAAAATTGTCCTGAGTTGCAAGAGAAAGTAACATATTTAATAAAGACTGCATCTAAACTAGCAAAAGGAAAGACTAGTCTTGATATGATACTTGACTCTCAAAAATTAGTTATTAACCGTGGTGGAATAGGTTTTACACCTCCCATTGGAAAGAAAACTAGAGTACTTAAAAACTATTTTACATATAGTAAATCTGTGTCATCTCCATTTGTTAAATGTTTTTACTGCATGAAAAAAGGTCATTCTGTAAAAAAATTGTAGAATTAAGAAGTATGCTATTCCTAGAGGTAGAATGAAATGGATTCCCAAAAATTCATTTTATATAACATAATTGGACCCAGTAATTAAAAAAGGGGTACCAGAAATATGCCTAATCTGTTTTGCAGGAACAAATTCTGGAAGTCCCTTGGTGTTCAATATAGCAGAATTGTTTCTGATTTGGTAAACTGAATGTTTTAATTGATACAAAACTATTTTAATCGGTTAAAATCACTTATAGAGAATATCAGAAAATCTGTCCGTACAGTTTTAATCGATTGAAATACGAATTAATCGATTAAAATTCTGTCAGGAATTTTAGTTTAGCTATTTTAATCGATTAAAAAGGATTTATATCAGTTAAAATCACTAAGAGGTCAAATTTAATCGATTCTTCTTCGTTTTAATCGATTTAAATTCTGGTATCATTTTCTAAATCTCTTCCAGTACAGAAACAATCAATTATTTTATGTATTAATCGATTATGTCACTGTAGCATTTTCAAACCTAGTATTAAAAATCAAATTAACAGGTAAATTGTTGATTAATCGATTAATTTGTTCCTGAAAATCATTTTTACAAACATCCAATTAAAAATTGGTCAGCAAAACAGAGTCAAAAATTCAAGTTTTGTGTTAATCAAAATCTGCATAATACATTTATTGCATCTGTTGACCAAGTAAAAAATTTATCAAAGAACAAAATAGCTGATGTACCCACTGTCCAAGAACCTGCGCCTCTGCCTTCAGTCAAGGGGACATGCACAATTAAAGCTGTTCTTTGCAGATTCTGTCAAATTGAACTACAATTCACATCCATGACTCTTCATTCTACTCACTTGAAGTCCATCATTCTCATTCATCAGTTTCAGGTTCAAATTTCTTCTCTCTTCCTTCTTGTATTCACGTTTCACAATCACTCTCTAAACTATACAACAACATGCTGAGGAGATCAAAGTCAAGAAAGAAGCAAAAAGGGGAATCTTCCTCTGCTGCAAATCCGGGTGGACATCTGGAAGCATGGTTTGATGGTGATATAGGAAGAATGAACACCTTCATTACCGAATTCAGTCAAAAGCAGATTGTAATTCCAAAATTTATCAAATTCAAGTGGCTTGATGAAGAAGGATTTACGGGTTTAAGAAGAAATCTGAAAAGTCAAAAGCTGAGAACCTTCATGGAGTTCACAGGGAATATTCAACCTGATCTGGTTCAGGTCTTCTACTCAAATTTCACAGTGAATGGTTCAACAATCAGATCTGAAGTGAAGGGAGTGAATATGGAAATTACTCCTTCTGTGTGGGAACAAATTGCTGGTCTAAAAGATAGAGGTGTCAAAGTGTTAAGAGGAAATATTTCTGAAATACCTGACTTCAACAAGATACAGTTTTTCAAATCTTGCCTTAAGGATCCAAATGATTCGGTAAGAATTTTAAATGCTGGAAAACTCTTACTTGAACACAGATTGCTTGCTTTTATTGTGGCATGGATGCTTACTCCAAGAGGAAGTAATCATGCCATACTTAATGAGGGAGATCTTGCCCTTATGTACTGCATCTCTAACAATATTAAGGTGAATTGGGTTTATGTGATTAAAGATCACATGTTGAAGGCAAAAATGCTGGCGGATTACAAACTGCCGTATGCCATGTTGATTAACAATTTCTTTAGATTTTTTCAAGTTGATCTTATAGGGGAAAGCATAGAAACTCCTAAGGCATCAAATGAGATTGATGACTCCACCTTGAGAAAAATGGGGTATATCAAAATTGATGATGAATGGATTTCTAAAATTGATGTTGGAATGTCTGAGGATGAGGAAGAGAATAATGAGGAAGATGAGCAAGGTCAAATTCCTTCCTCTCCAGCTGCTGCAGAGGTTCCCGAATCGTCTAGTGGTCAAGCTTCATATGAAAATATGGAGATCATCCCATACATGGAGTAGCCTGACCGTGGGACTCCCTTGTCTCAATTTGAAAGAAAAATGCTTTCTCAAATGACCACATTGCAGGAAAACCAGAGAAAGCACATGCAGATGACCTATCAACATTTTCAACAGACCAATAATCAGTTCACCAATCTTGGACATCAGATTGCTGACATTTACACCAAGATGGAAGACATGCAGCTCAATCAAGGAAACTGGGATGATTGAGTCTTTGGACAAAAAGGGTCCATTCTTATTTTTTTTTTTACATATTTCTTTTGCTTCTAATTCGCTTTTATGGACTATAATATTACTGGTTTTATACCAGGCACAATCTTTTTACTTTAATTAATATAATGTAGGGTTTAAGTCAAATAAAAAAAAATCTAGATAGAATTTAACATAGATCCCTGATATTTTTAGCTGATACAATATAGTTTTAATTGATTAAATCGATTAAAAGAACCTTTACATAGGGAATTCACATCAAAACAATCAATTAAATAGCGTATCAATCGATTTAAACCTATATGTCATATGTTTGTATCAACTAAAACCAGTTTTAGTCAGTTAAATCAGTAGATAAGATACTACTCTGAAGTTTTATAGTTCCATTAGGTTAAAAATTAATCAATATAGTTGATTTTATCGTAAAACATTTTTTTCTAAGTGATCGGTTTTACAAATGTCGTACTGAACATCAAACATTTCTTAGTTTTCAAAACTGTTTGTTTTAATCGTTACAAACAAGTTTTAAATCGATTAAAAGCGCTTATACAATATTTTTCTTTACTGTTTTAATCGATTAAATGTCGATTTAATCGATTATATCAACTTATGTTTTAAACTTTCAAATTTCATCACTATTTTAATCGATTAAAAATTTATTTCAATCGATTAAAACCATTAACAAGAACTTTTTAATCAATTTTGTCCTGTTTTTAATCGATTTTTACTCTGGGAAGAAAAATTAAAGGCTTTAGTTAATGGTTGTTCTTGTAACATGCTACTAAAGCGTGGTTCCCTTATCTTTACACGTGTTAATTGTATTCATTACAGACATGTTAATGAAGATAAGTTTGAATCAACTTTGATTGGTTTTTACATCAGTAAAGTATCGTATCCAAATTTTTTTCTCTTCTTTCTATTTTCAAAATCTAAGACCTGTTACATATCATGCATCATATTCATTCTCTATTCCCTATTTTTTTTTTTTTATGAAGTCAAAAGGGGGAGAAATAATTGCTTTACTTCTGATCAATTTAGGGGGAGATATAATTCTTTAGGAGAGCAGCAATTTAGGGGGAGAAATGAATAAACTGATTAATTTTTTATCACTCACTAATCTATTTTATCAAGTGACTTCTTCTGCAGAGGTATTTTATCAAAGTGGTGTTTGTCTTCATCAAATAGGGGGAGACTGAAAGTGATGAAGATCTTATTGAATTACATTGGCAAAGATCTTGTTGATTTGATGAAGTCAAGAATGAAGTCAAAGGCAACTTTGTGGCAGTCGAAAGGTCACTTGGATTAAAAAGTAGTAGGATTAGTGTGTCTGCAGCTCTGCTCAGGTATAATCATTTTTATCTTTTATGCTGCATGAAGTTTCTTCACTTAAAAGATTTTGCAAAATTCCTCTAAAAGTGTTTAAACGGTCAAAACCAAAGTATTTTGATAAAAGCTTTCTTAATCAACTATTTTAACTAATAGAATATAAGTTTTATCAACTAAAATGTTCTTCACACTTTTATAACAGGGTTTCAACTGATATAACTTCGAAATAACCGATTGTTTTCATTAAAAGAAGTTTTGAAAACCTTCGAAATAACCGATTAACTTCGAAATAACCGATTGTCAGTATTTTAACTGATAAAGTTTCGAAATAACCGATTAAAATCACTTAAAATGTTCAGAGAAGTGTTCTGGCAGTATTTTAATCGATACAACTTCGAAATAATCGATTAAAACCACTTGGAGTACTGTTTGACCGATCAGAATGGGTTTATGACCGATCAGAACCAAATATGATCGATCAGAATTGAGGTATGGCCGATCAGAACTGGTTATGATCGATCAGAATTGGGTTATGACCGATCAGAACTATTTCAATCGATTAAACTGCGTTTCAATCGATTAAATCAACTTAAGAAAATTTATGCTCAACGTTTTAATCGATTAAAACAATTTTTTATCAGTTAAAATTACTTGGAAAAGTTTACAAGAAAGTTTTACAGTATTTTAATCGATTGAAACACGAAACAATCGATTAAAACAAATTAGAAGATTTTTTACAAAGAGTTTTAATTGATATAAACGTTGTCGTATCAGTTAAAACAAATCTGGAAAATAATCAAGAACGTTTTAATGGATTAAAAGAAGTTTTAACAGATTAAAACAAGATTTTTAACAGATTAAAAGATTATTTTAACAGATTAATTAAACCAGCAGTTTTGAAATCTTCTATAAAAACAGAGTTGCTTGAACTTTTTATACAACATCTGAAATACATCTTTTAGCAATCAATCAAGCAATCAAAAGTGCTACTTTCAAGAAAGAATCACGCTAGTTTTTGTGAAGTTCATCAAAGTTCTTTCTTGAGGCAAATTGCATTCTTTTGGAGAAGAAACACATATTGCAGAACTGCATAAAACTGGTTTGAGCGTTTTAGTTTCTTCTGTTTGTTTCTTTACTTTCTTTGACTGTATTGTTGGTGCCTGGAATTGTGGGCACTGGTTTCTGTAGCTGGAATTTGGCTGCAGGGTAGATCAAGGACTGGAATTTGGTTCTTGGTGAAAGGTTAGGTGCAAGAACTGGAATTGTGGTTCTTGTGGTAGATTGAGTGTGTGATTAAGGTTGTAATCTGTAAAACATTCAATCTAGTGGAACCCAGCTGGAATTTGGCTGGAGACTGGACGTAGCCCTGGGATTGGGTGAACCAGTATAAACTTTGGTGATATCTTTCTAAACCTTTCTCTTCTTTAATTCTGTGACTGCATTTATTTTTTGATTGCTTGCTGTGTGATTCAAGAATTGATCAGATTACTTAATCTTTGAAATAGATAATCTGTTAATTGCGAAAATCTTTCAAAGATCAATTCACCCCCCTCTTGATCTCAGCCTCTTTTTCTAACATAGACTTCTTGGATTTGTAAGTTTCCTACAAAACAAGAACATAATAATCTTAGGTCCCCATAACTTTTGGGTCCTTGGGGTTAGAGACAATCAAATCATTTAACTATAGGAACCCAAACATATTTTCCTTTAGGAACACCAAAATGCTTAATTCTACACCTATTTGAAGTATGACCATGTTTCATACAATAAAAGCATGCATTAGATGTAATCTTTGAAAATGATACATTTTTATTTTGTGAAGATTTAGATCCTTTTTCAACCCATACTCTTCAATTTTTATTTTTAGGCTTTTTCAATGGAACATGACAATTTTCTCTATTTTGTACAATAACATTATCCTTATAACTATCACTCAATTCTTTCTTAGCTTTATCAAGTAAGTGGCTAAGTATGTCAATATCATATTCATACTCTTTACATGATGCACATGCTATTTCTTTATTATCTTTTTCCTCTAAACGTGCAATTTTCGTTTTCAAGGATTCCACCTCTTTTTTTTATTTATTCAAATACTTTTTCACATATTTATATTCTTTTTTCAAATCCTTTAAAACAGTAAATAATTCTTGATATGCATGTTGTAAAGCATCATAATCATTTTCATGATCACTTGAAGAAGAGTCGAAATCACTTACCTCACAATCGGAAGAAATGTTGTAATTTGCCATCAAACAAATTTTTGCTTCAATTTCTGAATCACTTGACTCCGAATTTGAGTCACTATCATACCAAGCGATATAGGCTTTCTTTTTTAAGAACTTCTTTCCTTTATAGTCATCACTTTTCTTGTTTGGACAATAAGGTTTTACATGTCCTGTTTCACCACAACCATAACATTTAAAATTTAAGGAAGTACTTTCTTTTATCTTTCCCTTACCTTTGAAAGTTTGCTTCCCTTTTGCTTTCATAAACTTTGTAAATTTCTTGATCATGAGACTCAAGTTTTCATCTTCTTCATTTTCTGAGTCTTCTTCCTCCTTCTTGTTCTTGCTCTTAGAAACATCAGTTTTTAAGGCAAGGTTTCTCTTTTGGTGTTGGCCTTCTTCATCATTTAGCCTTCCAAGTTCAAGTTATGATCTCTTAACTTTCCAAAGAGAGCGACCATAGACATGGTAGCAAGATTTTGTGACTCCGTGATGGTCATCACCTTTGGTTGTCATTTCCTATCCAAAGATTTAAGAATTTTTACATTTAACTCATCAATATAAAAATCTTACCTAACCCAGTGAGATGATTCACAATATGTGTGAAACGCTTTTAAACGTCAAAAATCGTTTCTCCTTGTTGCATCCAGAACACCTCTTATTCTTGAATTAGTGAGTTCTTCCTTGCTCCTTTTACATCATCGGTACCTTTGTGGGTTACTCTTAACACTTCCCACATTTCTTGACACTCTTACAAACAGATATCCTGTAAAACTCATCAAGGGTTAAAGCAGATGAAATTATATTTCTAGCCCTAACATCATATTGGGATTTTCTATTTTCTTCATCCGACCATCTAGAAAATGGTTTTGGGACCTCTTCTCCATTTTTAGTAATTTTAGGAATAAAAGGACCATTTAAAATTGTATCCCATACACCCCTATCAACAGACTCCAAAAATATTTTCATTCTAACTTTCCAAAAAGGATAATTTTGCCCCGCAAAAAGTGGGGGTCTATTGATAGAAGCACCCTCGGCAAAGGTTTGGTTTTGTCTGGCCATTTTTTGAAATTTGAATGACTATCAAAGCAAGCTCTGATACCACTTGTTAGAATCGCACAACAAAATGTTTGCGTTTACGGACAAAAACCAAGAGGGGGGGGGGGTTGTAGAGCCAAAATCTTGTTCGGTCGCAAAATAAAGAGCAGAAGACCTTCAATTCGAAGATGGGCAAGGCCTAAAGGATCCCTAGGATAGACTTTTAGGCCCCATATTAGTGTAGGAGGATTTTTCTATACAAAAAAATAAGGATTTCCACCTGCAGGGTCGAGACCGCCGTCTCGACTATCGGGATTGCCGTCTCACCATTTAGCAAGGTCGAGACCACCATCTCGTTTGGCGAGACGGCCGTCTCGCCACTTGCTATGGTGAGACCACGTTCCCGTTTGGCGAGACGTCCCTCTCGCCATTTGGCAAGTCGATACCGCCATCCCGATTGACGAGACGACCGTCTCGACCTTGCCAGGCGAGACAACGGTCTTGACCTGACAGGCACGAATCCCTATAAAAGGGGAGCGCTCTCCCCTCCATTTCAAACAATTCTTCCATTTCTCCTTCTAACATTTCTTAGAATTCTTCTCCTAGAGCCCCTCCGAAGCATTTCCAAAGTTTTCTGAGTGTCTTTATAGAGTTTTTATAGTGTTTCGAGAGAGAAAATTTGACGTTATAAGAGCGGAGGGCTGCCAAAACGCACCCTATCTTTTAAAGAATTAATCAAAGCTTGCTCCGAAGGTTTCTGCACTCTCTCTCTCTCTCCTTTATCACGTTATTTAATTAGGGCCATGTAGTCGCTATCTTTTAATTCCAAAAATAAAAGGGTAAAAGCATAATTTTTAATTTATTTATTAAATAACCGGCCTATCATAGGAAACCCGAAAGGAGCGTTGTCGGGGTGCTAATACCTTCCCCACACATAACTAAATCCCTTACCCGACTCTGGTTATAATGGCCAAAGGTGGTTTTTCGAAAACCACTGCCTTCTTTTTTTTTTTTTTCCTTTTCTAATGTTTTCGGTAAAAACATCGGTGGCGACTCCATAAGAACCCCTTCAAAAATAGGCTCTTAGGCCCCACCCGATTATCGGACAACCTAAAAGCTCTCTTTCGAAAACATCGCCCTTAGGTTCAACCCGGTTATTGGACAACCTAGAGGCGTTGTAACACCACCCATCCAAAACGTGAAAACGGGAAGTCGGAACCATCGCGTCGCTAGGACCGCCTCTTTTGACAGTGGCGACAGATGACGACTCCACTGAGGAGAGTTAATCCCATTTAGTGATGGGCCGATTTAATAAATAAACTTAAAAATTTCGCTTTTACCCCACCTTGTATTATAACATGTTTATTTACTTGGCTTTAATAACTGTTGTTTGTTTATTTTATGCAATTGTTTGAAATAAAAACTGTACACAAACCCTTGCACACAACAGTTCCCTCTATACGCGGGGGCAAGTGAGAAATCCATAGGGAATGGGTGGCAGGTTTGATTTGCCGTAGTGAGGGCCATGCAGCCCACCGGTATGATTGGAAACCACCACTCAAGGTGATAACCTTCCTCTTTTGGCACAAATACTGACTATGGCCTTAGTGCTAAACATGGTCGGAAGGCTGGAGAGTGGGGACCCTATAATTGGGGCACTTTGGGGGCCTAAGCCTTGGTGAGAACAGTTAGAACCTACCCTTGCCAATACACTTTTCTACAGGAAAATCCCACCTCGTAATTAAATGTCTTCTTACGTGTTCGTGGATGAGTGAATTGTGTGTGCATTTTCTTGTTACATTTGATTGCATAACATAACCAAACAACAGATAAAAACAGAAAAATCACAAAAATATTTCTCGCAATAAACACCCTTATCTCGGACAGTCTGCCTTTTAGCTAGCCTGGTTTCAGGTTTTTTGTAAGCTAAGTAGCCACGCAGTCCGACAGAAGAGATAAGGGACGCTAAAATTATTCTTTCGCAATAAATCGTTTTATCTCGGACAGTCTGCCTTTTAGTTAGCCTGGTTTCAGGTTCTTTGTAAGTTAAGTAGCCACGCAGTCCGACAAAAGATATAAAAGGCTATAAAATAAAACCACAAGAAATCAAATCAAATAAAAACCCAATCAGATAAAAATGGGACCTTGTTCATTAAACATCAAATTTATAAAACATTCATATAGATAGTTTATTTTTGAAAAAAAAATACACAAAAACTATCATACATCATGTAGAAATAAAACATGATAAATAAGAAAAACAAACACTCTCATGCATACCTACAATAAACATCATGTTCATAGCATACATTTTGGTTTTAGAGAATGGAGGGGACTAGTAGACAATTGAAGAAAGTGGACATTCCCCAATACCAAGCTGAAAAATTGGAACGACTGTGCGCATTGATGCCACCAGAGGTCCGCTCCGATTTCGAAAAATACTATGGACGGATTCTCGACCTGTTTCGATCCTACTTTTATCAGGGTTCTAGTTCATTTTTGGAACTCTAGTCTTTACTGCTTCGAATTCCCGCAGTTCGATATGGTGCCTACTTTGGAGGAGTATGAGATTATGCTAAAATGGCCCAAATCAGCCAGGGTCCATATCCGTCATGGAGCATATACTTTTGCAGCACAAGTCGCTGCCATCATTCGATTGTTGTTTCAGCAGACTACCCCGATAACAAAAGGGAATGTCCAGGGTTGAAAAGTTGCAATGTTAGAAGACCATCTGTCCGCTTTGGCTGAAAGGGCAGAATGGGTAGTTTTCAACAAAACCCTGGCTTTAATCTTATTTGGAACAATTCTGTTTCCCTTCCATATCGACACCGTAGACCAAGCCGTCCTGGACGCCTTCTTTGCCTAGGACGTGAACTCGAAGAGTCCCTTGCCTGCACTTCTTGCCGACACCTTGCTCTCGGTGAAATTCTGCCACCAGAAACAAGGAAAACCACTTAGATGTTGCTCTTCACTACTTTTTGTGTGGGGTATCACACACTTCTATGCCTCTAGTCACATGGGGATGTTTCCCGACCCCTTGAGAAGCTTCTCCAAAATCCCTCTCCACCGATGCACGACCATGGAGTGGAAGGTCGAGATAGAACAATGGGCCTTTAACCAAATATCTTCGGTATGCCCTTGGTTCCGACCTGACCCAGTCCTTATCAGATGTGGAGATTATCTGAGCATACCGTTAATAGGACTCAAAGGTTGCATAGCCTACTCTCCAAGGGCGGCTATGAGACAACTCATGAGGACCCAAACTGCAATATCCCAGGAAGAGCTCGGAGGACTATGTTTCTTCGGAGACCCATGCACTATCGCTAATTAACTTGTTATAAGAAGAGCATGGGAGAAACCAGTCTTCGTGGGAGATAGAAAGCTAGGAAAATCTTGAGTAGCTGCTTCTAGTGACTACGAGGAATGGAGAAGAAGTAGAGGGATGTCACAACCATCCGCCTCACCTGTTGCGCTTTCAAACAATGAAGAGTTGCAAACCCAAGTCGACGCCTTGACCCAGAGGATAGAAATCATGGGAGTCCAGATGAGGGCCCTTGAAGAAAGAGAGCAAGAATCTATCCTCACCATAGACGGTCTACGGAGGAAATGCAAGAAGAAGGACCACGAGATAGAACGCCTCAAGGATCAGTGTGTTGATTATAACGAGCAAGTTATCCGAGCATCCAAAGCTGCCAGAACCAGCTCAGATAACCAACTTCAGGAAATAACTGCCAAATCAGCATGCCTTGAGGCTGAATGTGCAAAACAGGGTCAGACAATCAAGGAGTTGTTACAAGACCTCACAAGGTCTCGGTCTGAAATACGCCAAGAGCGAGAGGCCAACCAGAGACTCAACAGAAGTCTCATTGAGCTACACTGCAAAGAAAGAGATGGGTTAGCTCAGTATGGTCAGGTACTATGGGAAAAAGACCGATCCCTTGCAAAACTAGATGAGCTACAAGCCTTGGTCGTCCACCAAGAGGCAAAGATCAAAGAGGCTCAAAAGTACATTGAAGATATGAGCCAGGCGGTCCAAAAGCAAACCGAAGCACTCGCCCGTCATGTCCGAGAAGTCGAAAGAGAATTACGTAGAGATCAAGACTAGCATGTGGGTTTCTTTAGGCTTTTCCATTTCTGTCAAAAGTTACTTCGTAGTGTGGAATAGGGGAATGAACACTTTCTACGAATATATGAAAATTTCTTTATTCAACAATTGTCTACTTGCATGCATGCCATTCATTTGCATATTTAACTCCCCCTCCTTCACTTTTAATAAATAATGTTAGAAAAGTAGTTTTAAATCAAGAGGGGGGTGAATTGATTTTTGAAAGTTTTTCGCAATAAACAGATTATCTAATTCGAAAATTAAGTTTACTAATCAATTCACGAATCACAAAGCAATTAAACAATACAAGCGCAGCAACTGAATTTAAAGAGAGAAAGGTTAGGAAAGATTTCACCGGTAATTTTATACTGGTTCACCCAATACCAGGGCTACGTCCAGTCTCCAGCCAAATTCCAGCTGGGTTCCACTAGAATAGATGTTTTACAGACTCAACAATCTTACACCTACTCTAACACCAGAACCAATTTCCAGTTCCTGACTTTAACCTTTCCACCAAGAACCAAATTCCAGTTCTTGGAAACCTCTGCAACCAAATTCCAGCCGCAGAGAACCCAGTACCCAAATTCCAGGCACCAAACCTTTCACCAAGAACCAAATTCCAGTTCTTGAAAACCTCTACAACCAAATTCCAGTTGCAGAGAAACCAGTGCCCAAATTCCAGGCACCAAACAGTACAAGAACCAAATTCCAGTTCCTGTACTCAACCTCTCCACCAAGAACCAAATTCCAGTTCTTGGAAACTTCTACAACCACCTACCAGCTGCAGAAAACTTGTACCCAAATTCCAGGTACAAAACAGTACAAAAGAATGAATAGCAATTGAAAAGAAAAAACTTAGAAAGCTCAAACCGGATTACGCTTATCCACTGTAAGTTCCTCCTTCAAAGAATGCAAAAGTGCCTCAAGAAAGATTTCAAAAGAAGTTCACAAAACAGTTGTAATTCTTTCTTGGAAAAAGGATGCTTAACAGTTGCTTGAATTGATTGCTTTGGATGTATGAAAACTTATGTTCAATCTCTGTTTAAAAGTTTCAAGCAAAACTGTTTTTAAAGAGAATTTTCAAATCTGCTGCATTAATTAATCTGTTGAAAGTTTGTTTTAATCTGTTGAAATAGCCGTTATAATCTGTTAAAAGTCCTTTCAACCCATTAATGCGTTCTTGTTTCTTTAACGTAATGGTTTTAGTTGATACAACCATGTTTATATCAGTTAAAACATTTTACAAACATTTTCTGAGAGTGATTCAATCGATTGATTCGCGTTTTAATCGATTGATTTACTTTAAAACTTTCTTATAAAACTTTTCAAGTTATTTTAACTGATACAAAGAAGTTTTAATCGATTAAAAACCTGCACAGAATTTTTCTAAGTTGTTTTAATCGGTTGAAACGCGTTTTAATCGATTGAAACTCTGTACAAAGATTTTCCAAGTTATTTTAATCGATTGAAATGCGTTTTAATCGATTGAAACTCTGTACAAAAATTTTCAAGTCATTTTAATCGATTGAAATTCGTTTTAATCGATTGAAATAAGTCTGATCGGTCATAATTCAATTCTGATCGATCATAACCAACTCTGATCGGTCATAATTTCATTCTGATCGATCATCCTGACTTCCAAAGTGGTTTTAATCGATTGAAACGTGTTTTAATCGATTAAAATAAATCTAATCGCTCATTTTTAAAGTATGATCGATTATATTTCATTCTGACCTGTCATATTCGAATTCTAATCGGTCATAAAGGGTTTTAATCGATTAAAAGAAGTTTGTATTGATTAAAATACTTGTAAAAACACTTCTTTACGCATTCTAAGTGATTTTAATTGTTTCTTTTAAAACTATATCAGTTAAAAACATTGTTAAGAAAGTTCTTTGTCAAAATGCTTTTGATTGATTTGTTTAAAACTATTTTTGAGGCATTTTGCAAATTGAGTGAAGGAGCTTCATGCAGTGGAAAAAGGTAAAGTGGTTTTACCTAAGCTTTCTGTTAAGACACACTAAGTCTTCAGCTCCATTCTTCTGAGTGACTTGTTTGACTGTTGCAGAGTTGACCTTTGACTTTATCTTTGACTTCATCAAATCACTGAGATCTTTGCTAGTATCACTTTCAGTCTCCCCCTATTTGATGAAGACAAACACCATTTTGAAAAAACAATCTCTGCAAAATAAGTCACTTGATAATGAGGTTAGGTGAGAAATATAAAAATGTAATAATGTTTTATTTCTCCCCCTAAAACTTATTTCTCCCCCTAAACTGTTGCTCTTAAATTTATCTTAAAGTGATGCAACTATTTCTCCCCCTTTTGACTTCATCAAAAATAGGGAATAGAAGAGAGAAATAAAAAATGTAAGATTTGAAATGTGCTCAAGTTTTTGAAAATAAAAAGTGAATCAATATTTCACTCATGAAAAAAATCAATTAAAGCTGATTCAAACTTATCTTCATTAACACGTTTGTAATGAATACAATTAACACGTGTAAAGATAAGGGAATCACGCTTTAGTAGCATGTTACAGGAACAGCCATTAACTAAAGCCTTTAATCCTCTTTTCAGAATAAAAATCGATTAAAAACAGAGCATAATCGGTTAAAATGTTCTTGGCAAATGATTTTAATCGATTGAAAGAAAGGTTTAATCGATTAAAACATTTAAGATTTTGAAAACATGAAATTTTAGTAAAAACAATCGATTATTTCGACTTTAAATCGATTAAAACAGTAATGAAAACTATTGTTTAAGTTTATTTAACCGATTAAAAGGTGTTTTTATTGACTAAAACAACCAGATTTTGAAAACCATGATATATCTGATGCTAATCTTTTATATGTAATCTATTGGATATGTTGTGAACTGATTGTCTAGATTACTATCAACTATATTGATTGTCTTTTTACTAACAGATTTAACAATATCAGATTTTAGATTCTTTGGGATCTATGATCTACTTCTATCTATGCCAGTTTAATCTCAATTAGACCCTAAATCATATCAATCAAGGTTAAGGCAAATGTACCATGTATAACACCAGTAATATTACAGTCCAAGCAAAAAATATAAAGATAGAAATAAGCAGAAGATAAAGATGATGATGTAGATTAGTCATCCCAATTCCCCTGATTAAGCTGCAAATCTTCCAGTTTGGTGATCATTCATTTGATCCCCACCAATATCAAAAGATAATAGACTTTCCTTTTTGCTGGAACCAATTTTGCTCTATCAACTATTGAGACAACAACAGCTATCTCTCCTGTATCAGCAATGCATACGTAAACTTTTCCCGAAAAGAAATCTTTTAGCAGTTATCTGTTACTATTGATCTGCATTACAGTCCATGGTTGACACCACAATGGAATTTCTACTACACATCAGAGGCAGAACCATGTACTCGTCGACGTACATTCACTATCGGATCCCACACAGAATGCACGATACCATAAATTGCATGAATCACAGTGTTAATGATGTACCGAGATCGGAATTTCCTTCCATAATAGCTAACCTATTTCAAACTTTGCAGTCATCATCATCCAAGCGAATGACTGCATTCTTATTAATGTAGTATGATGGGTGTTATTCTCACTTTCAGTGAACCAGTCATCATTATCTTTGAGGAATGAATTATCTTTAACTTTGTTGTTTCCAGTGGTATCATATGCACAAGTGGTTAACTAAAACTTATTCTGGTAGAGTGGGCAATGATTAGTAATGCATACACGCAGAACTAGTGATGACAGTAATCCGAAGCTTTCACTATATTTGCCTTCAGCTGAGGGAACAAATCAACAGTTTAAAATTTATCCCTGTACACACATTCTCTCGTGCCACGTTATTCAATTCTTGAATTGCTGTCCCAGATTGGTTTCCTTACAGTGTCACCTCGTGACATTGATGATTAAAGCTAATTCTTAAATTTGCACAGTTCCAATGAATTTCACCAAGAGTTTTGAACCAATGCATGCTCAAGATTATTTCAAATATATTGCTAGGTAATATCAAGAAATCTAATGTAAACATTTGTTCATTGAACTTCCTAGTAATCAACAACTTATTACCAGAAGCAACTATCACTGAAAAATCTTTGATAAACTATGTTTTCAGTCCTAACAGCTTGACCTGTTTGTAACTAGTGTCTATAAGAAAAGTTACAGTCTATTCTTTGATAATTCCTTTGATTTTCAATGTATTACTACGCAGCATTCCATGTAAAGTATTAAGAGAGATGTAGACGTCTACAGCTTGAATCATGACTATGTTAAAATAACTTTTTCATCTATGGATAACTTTCCCACATGTAAAGTTTGCAGATTTTGTTTATCAAAGAAACTGGGTTTTTGATTCGAATTGGCCTATCAAACTTTAATTAGATGTTATAAATCTTGTTTTCAGAACCTAATTAATCGATTGATCAACTAATTATCTATTAATTTCATTTTTCCTATTAGGTTTGAAAACAGTTACAGTGAATTAATCGATTGGTTTATAAAAGAATCGATTAGTTTGGTATAGAATGTGATCAATAAAATGACACCAGAATTTAAACCGATTAAAACGTAAATGAATCGATTAATTTTGATACCTAAGTGTTTTTAGTTGATATACAACTCTTTTAATCGATTAAAACATTTAAACCAAAATCCTGAGATCAGTTCAACCGATTATTTCGACATTTTAATCGATTAAAATGGTACGGACAGATGTTCTGTAAGTTATTTTAATCGATTAATAATGTTATATATCAATTAAAACAATTAGTTTAAATACTCAGAACCTGATTTCGCAGCTCTGATCTTCAAGGGATTCCCAGACTTGTTCCTGCAAAACAAATTAAGAATTGTTCGGTACCCTTTATAATTACTTGGGTCCTGATCAGGTTATTTGAAAGGAATTAATCTTTGGAACCCATTTCATTCTTCCTTTAGGAATGACATACTTTTTGATTCTCGCAATATTTAACAGAGTGCCCTTTTTTCATACAGTAAAAGCATTTAATTACAGAGTATGAATTCCTATTTGTTTTTGTTTTACTGGATCTAGATTTAAATCCTATTCCAGATTTGTCAAAAATTAATTTTTGAGATCCAAGTAATACATCTAGATTGGCTTTCCCTTGTGTGAATCTTGAAATAGTTTGAGATAGAAAGTCAATTTTCTTTTGTAATGCAGAACAGTTATTGCAGGGTTTATTGCATTCACAATCAGAATTATCATGAATTAGTTTCAAGAAGTCACGGTCAGTTTCATTTTCAAGAATTTGTTTTTCCAGAGAATCAACTTTATTTACTAGCCAGTTATTTAGCCCTTTCGAGCCTACTATTTTCTTTTTGAAGTTTCTTAGCCTCTTCATGCATTTCATTAAATGATTCTTGTAATGCATCATAATTAACTAAATTTGAAGAGGAGCTAGAACTTACATGATCAGAATTTTCTCGGGCATTCTATCCTGACATGGCCACTGGTATTTGGTGATTCTGAGTTGACCATTAAGCATATCTCTGGTGCTTCTTCATAGGTCTTTTCAAGGATCTTCCACATTTGTGCAGCAGTTTGACAATGTGCAATCCTAAAAAAATCATTTCTGTTAAGAGCGGAAGAGATGATATTTTTGGCAATACAATCATCTTGAATTCTGTTAGCAATATCAGTTTCCTGTTCAATAACATTCCAAGCATTTATACTAACAGATTCAATGAAGATTTTCATCCTTATTTTCCAGAATAGATAATCTGTTCCACACAACAGTGGAGGTCTATCAATGTACGCTCCCTCAGAAAATGCCATGGATCAAAGTGACTTGAGTAACTTTCAAGCACCTCGCCTCGATGCCAATTGTTAGAAAAGTAGTTTTAAATCAAGAGGGGGTGAATTGATTTTTGAAAGTTTTTCGCAATAAACAGATTATCTAATTCGAAAATTAAGTTTACTAATCAATTCACGAATCACAAAGCAATTAAACAATACAAGCGCAGCAACTGAATTTAAAGAGAGAAAGGTTAGGAAAGATTTCACCGGTAATTTTATACTGGTTCACCCAATACCAGGGCTACGTCCAGTCTCCAGCCAAATTCCAGCTGGGTTCCACTAGAATAGATGTTTTACAGACTCAACAATCTTACACCTACTCTAACACCAGAACCAATTTCCAGTTCCTGACTTTAACCTTTCCACCAAGAACCAAATTCCAGTTCTTGGAAACCTCTGCAACCAAATTCCAGCCGCAGAGAACCCAGTACCCAAATTCCAGGCACCAAACCTTTCACCAAGAACCAAATTCCAGTTCTTGAAAACCTCTACAACCAAATTCCAGTTGCAGAGAAACCAGTGCCCAAATTCCAGGCACCAAACAGTACAAGAACCAAATTCCAGTTCCTGTACTCAATCTCTCCACCAAGAACCAAATTCCAGTTCTTGGAAACTTCTACAACCACCTACCAGCTGCAGAAAACTTGTACCCAAATTCCAGGTACAAAACAGTACAAAAGAATGAATAGCAATTGAAAAGAAAAAACTTAGAAAGCTCAAACCGGATTACGCTTATCCACTGTAAGTTCCTCCTTCAAAGAATGCAAAAGTGCCTCAAGAAAGATTTCAAAAGAAGTTCACAAAACAGTTGTAATTCTTTCTTGGAAAAAGGATGCTTAACAGTTGCTTGAATTGATTGCTTTGGATGTATGAAAACTTATGTTCAATCTCTGTTTAAAAGTTTCAAGCAAAACTGTTTTTAAAGAGAATTTTCAAATCTGCTGCATTAATTAATCTGTTGAAAGTTTGTTTTAATCTGTTGAAATAGCCGTTATAATCTGTTAAAAGTCCTTTCAACCCATTAATGCGTTCTTGTTTCTTTAACAGAATGGTTTTAGTTGATACAACCATGTTTATATCAGTTAAAACATTTTACAAACATTTTCTGAGAGTGATTCAATCGATTGATTCGCGTTTTAATCGATTGATTTACTTTAAAACTTTCTTATAAAACTTTTCAAGTTATTTTAACTGATACAAAGAAGTTTTAATCGATTAAAAACCTGCACAGAATTTTTCTAAGTTGTTTTAATCGGTTGAAACGCGTTTTAATCGATTGAAACTCTGTACAAAGATTTTCCAAGTTATTTTAATCGATTGAAATGCGTTTTAATCGATTGAAACTCTGTACAAAAATTTTCAAGTCATTTTAATCGATTGAAATTCGTTTTAATCGATTGAAATAAGTCTGATCGGTCATAATTCAATTCTGATCGATCATAACCAACTCTGATCGGTCATAATTTCATTCTGATCGATCATCCTGACTTCCAAAGTGGTTTTAATCGATTGAAACGTGTTTTAATCGATTAAAATAAATCTAATCGCTCATTTTTAAAGTATGATCGATTATATTTCATTCTGACCTGTCATATTCGAATTCTAATCGGTCATAAAGGGTTTTAATCGATTAAAAGAAGTTTGTATTGATTAAAATACTGTAAAAACACTTCTTTACGCATTCTAAGTGATTTTAATTGTTTCTTTTAAAACTATATCAGTTAAAAACATTGTTAAGAAAGTTCTTTGTCAAAATGCTTTTGATTGATTTGTTTAAAACTATTTTTGAGGCATTTTGCAAATTGAGTGAAGGAGCTTCATGCAGTGAAAAAAGGTAAAGTGGTTTTACCTAAGCTTTCTGTTAAGACACACTAAGTCTTCAGCTCCATTCTTCTGAGTGACTTGTTTGACTGTTGCAGAGTTGACCTTTGACTTTATCTTTGACTTCATCAAATCATTGAGATCTTTGCTAGTATCACTTTCAAATAAGATAATAAAAAGGAAAGGATTAACTAACACGTCTTCCAATCAGAAGGATGGAGAGAAGACCGCTCTTAATCAAGCTCTCCCCAATGGTCGATTCACCACAAGAGGATAATCAGCCTCGGTCGATGGTTCTCAAAGTCAATAAGGAAGACGGGGCAAGGACGCCCGTGCAACTATTTATGCCTCGTCCTTTCCCCTATGAATCAAATAAAGTTATACTGTGAAGATATGGGGAATCTTCACCAATAAAGGAGGATATCTCCAATATAGCCGGCATCGGGGGCATGACTAGAAGCGGAAGGATATACTCTGCTAAGGAGTTGCAAGAGGATGCCCCCAAAAATAAAGGGAAAAATAAACAGACCGAAGAAAGAGAAAGCAAGGAATCCAAGGAGGAGACCGACGAATTACTCCAATTCATAAGACAAAGCGAGTATTCCATTATCGACCAGCTTAATCATACACTTGCGATGATAACTTTATTATCTCTAATGATGAGTTTGGAACTACATTGAAACACCCTGATGAAGGTCTTGAGTGAGGCACATGTACCTCATAATATATCCCAAGAAAAGGTTGAAAGGATTGTCGGTCATATTACGACAAACGATCACCTCACCTTCACAGATGAAGAACTCCCCCTAGAGGGGTCCAGCTGAAAGTGATCCTAGCAAAGATCTCATTGATTTGATGAAGTCAAAGATAAAGTCAAGGGTCAACTCTGCAGCAGTCAAACAAGTCACTCAGAACAAAGGAGCTGAAGACTTAGTGTGTCTAAACAGAAAGCTTAGGTAAAACCACTTTACCTTTTCCACTCGCATAAAGCTTCTTCACTCAATTTGCAAAATGCCTCAAAAATAGTTTTAAACAAATAAAAAAAAAAAAAAAAAAAAAGCATTTTGGCAAAGAATTTTCTTAAACAAGTTATTAACTGATAAAGGTTTGAAAGAATCAATTTAAAACACTTAGAATGTTTTAAAAAGTGTTTTTACAATATTTTAATCGATACAAACTTTTTTTAATCGATTAAAACTCTTTATGACCGATTAGAATTCGAATGTAATAGGTCAGAATGCAATATAATCGATCAGATCTTAAATATGAGCGATTAGAATTATTTTAATCGATTAAAACACGTTTCAATCGATTAAAATCACTTTGGATGTCAGTATGATCGATCAGAATGAGATTATGACCGATCAGAGTTGGTTATGATCGATCAGAATTGAATTATGACCGATCAGACTTATTTCAATCGATTAAAACGCATTTCAATCGATTAAAATAACTTAGAAAATCTTTTCAATCGATTAAAAAGAACTTTCAATCGATTAAAATGACTTGAAAATATATGTGCAGATTTTCAATCGATTGAAACGACTTTATATCAGCTAAAATAACTTGGAAAGTTTTATAAAGAGGTTTTTAAACAAATCAATCGATTAATACGTGATTCAATCGATTGTTTTATACTTAGAAAATGTTTGTAAAACGTTTTAACTGATAAAAACGTGGTCGTATCAACTAAAACATTTTCTGTTAAAGATCAAGAACGCATTAATGGGTTGAAAGGACTTTTAACAGATTGTAACGGCTATTTCAACAGGATTAAAACAAACTTTCAACAGGATTAATTAATGCAGCAGATTTGAAAATACTCTTTATAAACAGATTTGCTTGAAACTTTGAGATATAGATCATACATCAGCTTTTACACAATTCAAGCAATCAATACAAGCAACTATTAGCATTTTTCAAGAAAGATACACAACTGTTTTTGTGAACTTCTTTTGAAATCTTTCTTGAGGCACTTTGCATCCTTGAAGAAGAAACTTACCTGTGGATTGGTGTAATCCGGTTTGAGCTTTCTAAGTCTCTTCTTTGTAAATTCTTTTTCATTACTTTGTATTGTGTTGTACCTGGAATTTGGGTACAAGTTTTCTGCAAGCTGTTGTAGAAAGTTGCCAAGAACTGGAATTTGGTTCTTGGTGGAAAGGTTAAAGCAAGAGCTGGAATTTGGTTCTTGTGTGTGGTGCCTGGAATTTGGGCACTGGTTTCTCTGCAAGCTGGAATTTGGTTGCAGAGGTTTCCAAGAGCTGGAATTTGGTTCTTGGTGGAGAGTTAGAATAGGTGTAAGAGGGAGAGTCTGTAAAACATCTATTCTAGTGGAACCCAGCTGGAATTTAGGCTGGAGTCTGGACGTAGCCCTGGTATTGGGTGAACCAAGTATAAAATTACCGGTGAAATCTTTCCTAACCTTTCTCTCTTTAATTTCTCGCTGCTGCACTTAAACTGTTTGATTGCTTTGTGATTTGTGAATTGATAAGTAATCTTAATTTTCGGATTAGATAATCTGTGTATTGCGAAAAACTTTCAAAAATCAATTCACCCCCTCTTGATTTAAAACTACTTTTCTAACAATTGGCATCAGAGCGAGGTGCTTGAAAGTTAATCAAGTTACTTCGATCCATGGCATTTTCTGAGGGAGCGTGCATTGATAGACCTCCACTGTTGAGTGGAACAGATTATCTATATTGGAAAATAAAGATGAAAATCTTCATTGAATCTGTTAGTATAAATGCTTGGAATGTTATTGAACAGGAAACTGATATTGCTCACAGAATTCAAGATGATTGTATTGCCAAAAACATCATCTCTTCGGCGCTTAACAGAAATGATTTTTTTAGGATTGCACATTGTCAAAGCGCTGCACAAATGTGGAAGATCCTTGAAAAGACCTATGAAGAAGCACCAGAGATATGCTTAATGGTCAACTCAGAATCACCAAATACCAGTGGCCATGCCAGGATAGAATGCCCAGAAAATTCTGACCAGGTAAGTTCTAGCTCCTCTTCAAATTTTGTCAACTATGATGCATTACAAGAAGCATTTAATGAAATGCATGAAGAGGCTAAGAAACTTCAAAAAGAAAATGATAGGCTAAAAGGATTAAATAACTGGCTAGTTAACAAGGTTGATTCTCTGGAAAAACAGATTAGTGAAAATGAAACTGATAATGAATTCTTGAAACTGATTCATGCTAACTCTAGATTGTGAATGCAATAAACCATGCAATAACTGTCCTGAAATTGCAAAAGAAAATTGAATTCTTATCTCAAACTGTTTCAAAGTTCACTCAGGGGCAAGCTAATCTTGATATATTACTTGGATCTCAAAAATTAATGTTTGACAAAAACTGGAATAGGCTTTAAATCTAGATCCAGTAAAACAAAAACAAATAGGAATTCATACTCTACAATCAAATGTTTCTACTGCATGAAGAAAGGGCATTCAGTAAAATACTGCAGAATTAAAAAGTATGCTATTCCTAAAGGGAGAATGAAATGGGTTCCAAAGATTAATTCTTTTCAAATAACATGATCAGGACCCAATAATTATAAAGGGTACCAGAAAAATACTTAATTGTTTTGCAGGAACAAGTCTGGGAATCCCTTGAAGATCAGAAGCTGCGAAACCAGGTTCTATGTATTTAAATTAATTGTTTTAATTGATATAAATCAATATTAATCGATTAAAATAACTTCCTGATATTATCCGTACCATTTTAATCGATTGAAATATCGAAATAATCGATTGAACTGAATCTAAGGATTTTGGTTTAATTGTTTTAATCGATTGTAATATCTGTATATCAACTAAAAACACTTAGGTATCAAAATAATCGATTCATTTACGTTTTAATCGATTTAAATTCTGGTGTCATGTTATTGATTTCATTCTAGTACCTATCTAATCGATTCTTTCATAAAACAATCGATTAATTCACTGTAGATGTTTTCAACCCTAATGTCAAGAATCAAATTAATAGATAATGAGTTGATTAATCAATTAATTAGGTTCTGAAAACATGATTTACAAGCATCTAATTAAAGTTTGATAGGCCAATTCGATTAAAAAACCCAGGTCTTTATGATAATCCAGAATCTGCATAATGTGTTTAAATGTCTCTTTGAATTTCAAAAACTTGAAATCCGTTTCTTCATCAAACCAGGTTCTGAACTTATCATTTCTCAACTTATCATCTTTCTTACTGTTTTCATATTTTCAAAATCTCCTCTCAATTCTCTCGCTGTAAACATGATCAAAATCATGACTGGTTCGAGCAGTCTGTTTCGAAACGTATCCATATTCAATTTTCTTTCAATGACACAAATTTTTAAATTAGAAAGCGAAGGCTGAACAAATCTTTGAATTGGGAACTCGACCAGTGACATAATGTGGGAAAACTATTACCTGTTATTCATGAATGAAAGAGTCTTTTATTTTGACAACAACATAAACATGATTAAAGCTGTAGATGTTTACATTTCTCTTAATACTTTACATGGAATGCTGCATGGTAATACACTGAAAATCAAAGAAATTATCAAAGAATAGACTTGTAACTTTTCTTATAGACACTAGTTACAAACAGGTCAAACTGTTAGGACTGAAAACATAGTTGATCAAAGATTCTTTTGGTGATAGTTGATTCTCAGTAATAAATTGTTGATTACTAGGAAGTTCAATGAACAAATGTTTACATTAGATTTCTTGATATTACCTAGCAATATTTCTGAAATAATCTTGAGCATGCATTGGTTCAAAACTCTTGGTGAAATTCATTGAACTGTGCAACCCTGATAATTTGCTTTAATCATCAATGTCACGAGGTGACACTCGCAAGGGAACCAATCTCGGACAGGCAATTCAAAAATTGAATAACGTGGTACAGGGATAAATTTTATATTGTTTTAGAATTCTCGATTGATTGTCATCACCTGTCCTCATTACTAATCATTGCCCACTCTACCAGAATAAGTTTTTTTGTTAATCACTTGTGCATATGATACCACTGGAAACAACAAAGTTAAAAATGACTCATTCTTCAAAAGATAATGATGATCGGTTCACTATAAGTGAGAATAACACCCATCATACTACATTAATAAAAATACAGTTAGTTGCTTGGATGATGATAACTCAGGGTTCAAAATGGGTTGGCTATTTTGAAAGGAAATTCCTATCTCAGTACATCATTAATCTGTGATTCATGCAATTTATGGTATCATGCACTCTGTGTGGAATCTGATAGTGAATGTACGTCTGCAGTACATGATTCTACCTAGATGTGTAATAGTTGATGTTCCTAAAGAAACATTTAATTCCATTGAGTGTCAACCATGGACTGTAATGCAGTCAATAGTAACAAGTAACTGCTAAAAGATTTCTTTTAGGGAAAAGTTTCTGTGTCTGTTGCTAGATTACGAGTGACAAGCAGTTGTTGACTCAAATAGTTGATAGAGCAAAATCCGATTCCAGCGAAAAGTGGTTGAGGATCAAATGACTGAGTCACGATATTTTGGCATCTGACACAAATAATCAGGGAAATAAGAACAAATTCGTTTACACCAACCTGGAGGATTTGCAACTAAACCAAGGAAATTGGGATAATTAAATATTGGTGGATAAACAGGGTCCCTTCTTACCTTTCCTTTATATCTTATCCCTTTTGATGCTAATTTCAATTTATGATCTGTAGTATCACTGGTTATTAAACAGAAACAATATTTTTAGCCTTGATTTATATAATGAAGGTTTAAAGTTAATCTAGATAGAATTTAAATAGATCCTTGAGAGCTTTAGCTAAATAAGATTTTATTCTGATGGATCTATTAGCTAAGATTTAATCAATATAGCTGTTAGTATTGTTAAAACATCCTTCTAAATGATCAGTTTTACAAAATATGCATTAAACATTACTTCATTTTCAAAACTCGATTGTTTTAATCAATACAACATCTTGTTAATCGATTAAATGAACTTATTCAACATGTTTTAATCGATTTAAAATCGAAATAATCGATTATTTTTACTAAAGTTTCATGTTTTCAAAATCTTAAATGTTTTAATCGATTAAACTTTTCTTTCAATCGATTAAAATCATTTACCAAGAACATTTTAACCGATTATGCTCTGTTTTAATCGATTTTATTCTGAAAAGAGGATTAAAGGCTTTAGTTAATGGCTGTTCCTGTAACATGCTACTAAAGCGTGATTCCCTTATCTTTACACGTGTTAATTGTATTCATTACAAACGTGTTAATGGAGATAAGCTTGAATCAACTTTAATTGATTCTTTTCATGAGTGAAATATTGATTTACTTTGTATTTTCAAAAACTTGAGCATATTTTCGAAACCTTACATTTTTTTTCTCTTCTATTCCCTATTTTTGATGAAGTCAAAAGGGGGAGAAATAGTTGCATCACTTTAAGATAAATTTAAGAGCAACATTTTAGGGGAGAAATAAGTTTTAGGGGAGAAATAAAACTTTATTACATTCTTATATTTCTCACCTAACTGCATTATCAAGTGACTTATTTTGCAGAGATTGTTTTTTCAAAATGGTGTTTGTCTTCATCAAATAGGGGGAGACTGAAAGTGATCCTAGCAAAGATCTCATTGATTTGATGAAGTCAAAGATAAAGTCAAGGGTCAACTCTGAAGCAGTCAAACAAGTCACTCAGAACAAAGGAGCTCGAAGACTTAGTGTGTCTAAACAGAAAGCTTAGGTAAAACCACTTTACCTTTTCCACTGCATAAAGCTTCTTCACTCAATTTGCAAAATGCCTCAAAAATAGTTTTAAACAAAATAAAAAAAAAAAAAAAAAAAGCATTTTGGCAAAGAATTTTCTTAAACAAGTTATTAACTGATAAAGGTTTGAAAGAATCAATTTAAAACACTTAGAATGTTTTAAAAAGTGTTTTTACAATATTTTAATCGATACAAACTTTTTTTAATCGATTAAAACTCTTTATGACCGATTAGAATTCGAATGTAATAGGTCAGAATGCAATATAATCGATCAGATCTTAAATATGAGCGATTAGAATTATTTTAATCGATTAAAACACGTTTCAATCGATTAAAATCACTTTGAATGTCAAGTATGATCGATCAGAATGAGATTATGACCGATCAGAAGTTGGTTATGATCGATCAGAATTGAATTATGACCGATCAGACTTATTTCAATCGATTAAAACGCATTTCAATCGATTAAAATAACTTAGAAAATCTTTTCAATCGATTAAAAAGAACTTTCAATCGATTAAAATGACTTGAAAATATATGTGCAGATTTTCAATCGATTGAAACGACTTTATATCAGCTAAAATAACTTGGAAAGTTTTATAAAGAGGTTTTTAAACAAATCAATCGATTAATACGTGATTCAATCGATTGTTTTATACTTAGAAAATGTTTGTAAAACGTTTTAACTGATAAAAACGTGGTCGTATCAACTAAAACATTTTCTGTTAAAGATCAAGAACGCATTAATGGGTTGAAAGGACTTTTAACAGATTGTAACGGCTATTTCAACAGATTAAAACAAACTTTCAACAGATTAATTAATGCAACAGATTTGAAAATACTCTTTTATAAACAGATTTGCTTGAAACTTTGAGATATAGATCATACATCAGTTTTTACACAATTCAAGCAATCAATACAAACAACTATTAGCATTTTTCAAGAAAGATACACAACTGTTTTTGTGAACTTCTTTTGAAATCTTTCTTGAGGCACTTTGCATCCTTGAAGAAGAAACTTACTGTGGATTGGTGTAATCCGGTTTGAGCTTTCTAAGTCTCTTCTTTGTAAATTCTTTTTCATTACTTTGTATTGTGTTGTACCTGGAATTTGGGTACAAGTTTTCTGCAGCTGTTGTAGAAAGTTGCCAAGAACTGGAATTTGGTTCTTGGTGGAAAGGTTAAAGCAAGAGCTGGAATTTGGTTCTTGTGTGTGGTGCCTGGAATTTGGGCACTCGGTTTCTCTCAAGCTGGAATTTGGTTGCAGAGGTTTCCAAGAGCTGGAATTTGGTTCTTGGTGGAGAGTTAGAATAGGTGTAAGAGGGAGAGTCTGTAAAACATCTATTCTAGTGGAACCCAAGCTGGAATTTGGCTGGAGTCTGGACGTAGCCCTGGTATTGGGTGAACCAGTATAAAATTACCGGTGAAATCTTTCCTAACCTTTCTCTCTTTAATTTCTGCTGCTGCACTTAAACTGTTTGATTGCTTTGTGATTTGTGAATTGATAAGTAATCTTAATTTTCGGATTAGATAATCTGTGTATTGCGAAAAACTTTCAAAAATCAATTCACCCCCCCTCTTGATTTAAAACTACTTTTCTAACACCAGCCACAACAAGCCCTTGCATATCTCTATCAAGTGCAAGGAGTATCTCATTGCTAAAGTTCTTGTGGATAACGGGTCATCCTTGAACGTAATGCCCAAGTGCACACTCGACAAGTTGAGTATCCAAGGAACCTGCTTGCACCCAAGCAGCACAATCGTTCGAGCCTTCGACAGATCTAGGCGAGAAGTGGTGGGGGAAATCAATCTGCCAATCCAAGTCGGACCCACTATCCTAAACGTCGATTTTCACATAATGAATATTACTCCAGCATACAGTTGTCTCCTCGGCAGACCTTGGATTCATGACGCTAAGGCAGTGCCTTCAACGCTCCACCAGAAAGTCAAGTTTGTAGTAGAGGACAAACTGGTTACGATCCAAGCAGAAGGTGATATCTTGATCAGTGGACCGTTTACCCAACCTTATGTGGATGTGGCCCAAGAGGCCCTTGAAATGTCTTTTCAAGCGCTCAAAATTGCCAGCGTAGAGAGACTTCCCAATAATACGAACGTAGCACACATGATGATGAAGCATGGTTACCATCCTGACCAAGGATTGGGGGCAAATTCCCAAGGGATGAGGGCACCCCCAGAATTGAAAGATAACCCTTTTAAGTTCAGTCTAGGATATGACCCTACGAAGGGCCGAGGAGATAGAAGAAAAGGGAAGGCTCCCCTCCGCACACTCAAGCAGATATTCATAAGCGGAGGGATGCAAGCGTCGCGAGCAACCCTAGTCATTAGGAGCTCTTTTTCTTTTCTTAAAGGATGTTAACCCAGTGATTGATAGAGATTATCCCCCGGGGCTAGCCCGACCCCCAGGCATCTGTTGGGCACATATTCCCTTACTAATTAATAAAGAATACATTTCTTACTATTCGTTTCTCTTCTTGCTATTTCATGTCTAGACCTCATAATAACCTTGTCTAAACAAACAAAGAAAAACGAGAAGAATAAAAAGGCGTCAAACACAATCAAAGTGTACCATTGCCATGATAACCAAGTTGATTGATTAGAAGCACCAAATAAGGTTTTACCTCACCATAAATAAAGTCGTGTTTCGCCAATATTGTGAAAAAACAAAAGAAAAGAAAAAGCCCACAGAGGCCAAAGGCCAAACAACAAAAAAAAAGGGGGGGGGGCAAATCACCCGGTAGGAAACCCACTAAAGGGGTTATGCAAAAGATAGGGTCAACCCGTTAGGACACCTGAACACAAATAAAGGGTAGCCTAGGCAAAAATTAGGGTTACAAAATAAGGTCCGATAGGATTTCCAAAAAAAAAAAGAAAAAGGAACCTAGACAAAAAAATAGGACCAAAAAGCACAATATCCTAGTTCGAAAACCCGAAGGGCGATCTAGGGAAATCAATTAGCCATAAAAGCAGTGGAAATAGGCTAAGGCACAAATCTACAAAGAAAAACGTTTGTTTAGACGATATCTAAAACACTCAGGCCAACCCTAGCCAATCATTCTTACAAAATCTCTTCTAAATAAAAATCAACCATATAAAACACAAGCCGTTGAATTTATACCCTTTACTTCTTTTCTCTTGACCCTCACAACATTATTCTAACAATTAGTTTGGGAATATGGAGGTTTATAATCAACAAGAGGATTGAAATTCCTAAAGCAAGGAAAAAGGGCACCGATATGGCAAAGTGTGCTCTCCAAACCAAAAGTTATTCTTTGGTCACGTTAAGTCCGGAACGGCACAAACGAGTACAACAGAGAAGCAAAACCTCAAAGCCCCCCCCGTCTATAAGTCGTACCAGTTAATCCTTCCGAAAACACTAATGAAATTGAATTATAGGACATCAAACATGAAAATATTGCATGCATAAAATATTTTTGAACAAGGTCCTATTTTCTTAAAAAAAATAAAAAAATAAAAAAAATCTTCTAAAAATCGAGACCGCCGTCTCGACTTCTCGACCGTCGTCTTGACCCGCGTAGAAACGAGACCGTTGTCCCAACTTTCGAGACCGCCGTCTCACTTTGGGCAAAAACGAGACCGCCTTCTGGCTTGGCGAGAAGCCCGTCTAGCCACAGGCCCAAAACGAGACCGTCGTCTCGAAGTTCCAGATGGTGGTCCCAAGTGTCGCAAAATTGAGATCGCCGTCCCAAAATCCCAGACGGCGGTCTCGACCTTGTAGCAAAAATCTATAAATAGGGGCCTTGGGGTTGGTTCTAGGCATCCATTCCTACATTTTTTAGTGCTTTCTCATCAAAATGCATAGAGGAGAAACTTCCAGAAAGAGGGTAGGGGTTCTGGCCCAAGTACATCTACGACCCCGTCCTCTCTGGACCTAACCAAGCTGACGCCTCAGCACCAAGCTCGACTCGAGCACATCAGAGGTTATGCTTGACATCCTATGCTAAGGTTGGACTTCCGCATCCTCATTGAGTTTGGATGGGAAGATGAGGTGCGGGGGTTTATTGAGAGCATCGGGTGGGATTTCGTCCTCCAGCCTCCTCCCACCCGTATCTACACGTAGGCAGTAATGAAGTTTCTCACCTCCATTACACTGATGGAGCTACCCACCATGGTCCCGGGACTCACTTTGGTCAAGATGGTCTCATACTTCATAAACGGGTCCTATCGGACGACGACGCTAGATGAATTCAACGTCTCCATCGGTTTCGTTCAGCCCGAGGATAAATGACCATCTGTGAGCGGCCACCTACCCTCACAGCCGGTGAAATGTGGGAGGATCTCATTGGGGTGTAAGTCCTACTGACCCTACTGAAGGGGTCCGCTCTCCTCCCCGCTCTCCGCATTTGCCACAAGCTGCTGGCTGGGACCATCCAGGGGCACAAGGAGAGTCAGGGAAAGGTCATGCATCCTGACCTCTTTTCCTTGCACTGCATGCTTCAAGGGCGCTGGTGCAATCCCGACTATTTCTTCGTGAAGGCCCTTAAGGATTTTGGGCGCCGTCCTGTGGGAGCCATCCTCATGGGTCCCCTCATCACCCCACTAGCTGAGAAGTGGGGGTGCCGCGACGGAGAGAGCATCCCCTCCTATCTTCGACACGAGTCCATCAGCGGGTCTATGCTTGTCACCATGGGGATGCTCATTTGGCAAGGAACCCAGCTAGCCCTTCACCCATCGCTCGTCATGAACCTGGACCTAGTGGCGATGCAGGACATGTCGACGCCACTAGAATTTCGGCAGCAATAACAACAACAACAACAACAGCGGAAACAACAACAGTAGTACGGGAACGACTTTGCTGGCATCAACCGCAACATCTACAACATGCGCCAGCAAGTCGACTAGATGTCCCTGAGACAAGATATCTTTGAGACTCGGCTGGAGACCTTCGGCCAAATACAAGAGGGGATGAGACAAGACCTGGCACTGCTCTGGCAAGAACATCTCAGCTCAGTCCGGAGTTAGGAAGAGTTTCAAAGACACATGTATCGGCAGTTCCCCCCTCCCGGATCGTCTCCCAGCTTGAGTCCACCGCCGTCTTAGGGATATTACCCCAAAATAACTGTTGTAATAAATTTTATCATGAATAAATTTTTCTTTTCATTCATCTTTACTCTCTTTTCCAAAAAGTCAGCGTAACAAAAAAAGAGACTAAAAAGTAAAAAGACTTACGCTTAGTCCCGAAAAAGCCATGTCGTCGCTGTCCGTTCTGACATCTAGGGACATCTCGAACGTTTATGCGAGCGGTCACGATAAGATGATTTAGACTCGCGTTTTGTTTAAAAATATGATCATTGCTTCCGAGGTTCTCAACAACTAAACTATCCTCTAATAAAAGCAAGGTTTTCGTAAAAAGGTTCTATGGAGTCGTCACCAATGTTTTGACCATAAACATTGGAAAAGGATAAAAAGGCGTTGATTTTAAGAAAAACCAAACTTGGCCATTATAACCAGAGTTAGGTAAGAGAGTTAGTTACGCGTGGGGAAGGTGTTAGCACCCCCACGACGCCCCTTTCAGGTTCCCTATGACAGATTAATTCATAAAATAAAGATTAAGAGAAATTACGCTATTACCCTATTTTATTATACAATATTAAAAATGACTATCTACATGATCTTATATTCTATTGCATACAAAAAGCAGTAAATAAAGCAATAAAAGATAAGAGTAGTGAAAACAACCTCCGAAGAAAGCTTTTATTATAAATCTTCAACTGTGAGGATGCGTTTTTGCGATCTCCCGCACTACAGAGACTCTCCACCCCGAATGCAGGAACGAAACTAAAAAAACTTTAAGAAGAATCGAATGCCGGAAGAGACTTCCTTAACCGATTGTTACCTTATAGGCAATCGGAGAGATCATTTGAAAAAGGGAGAGAAGAGAAGAAATAGGTGTGTCCAGAAATGTCATCTAAGGTCCCTATTTATAGTATTTTTTAGCCAGAAACTCAAGACAGCCGTCTCAGGCCCAAAAAATAGGGACATCAGTCCAAACAGCTTGGGACGCCCGTCTGGAAGTTGGGACGACCGTCTCAAGCCATTTTGCACGTTGAGACATGCGTCTCAGATGTGGGAGTGCGTCTTTGCCTGTTTGGGACGGTTGTCTCACTTCTGAGAGGGTGGTCTCGAATGTTCTGATCAAATCTTGTGTTTTGTGGCTCCAGGGAAGCTTTCCTTTCTTCACACGGAAGCTAGTTGATGTCGATGGACGTCCACCGAAGCTTTACCCTTCTTCAGAGCGGAAGCCTTCTGGTCGTTATTGAAATGCCGGGAAAAATTTGTGGTCTACAGCTACCTCCCCTTCACCTACCTAACTAACTGTTAGCCTAGTGTGCCCATAAGATTAGTTGGTAGGTGAAAGAGTTAACCCTTTTGCCTAGTCATCCTTCGGATGCTTTGTCGCTGAAGTTGTCAATCCTCTGGATGATGAATATTTTTGATAGGTACCAACCCCTATCTGGTTTGATGAGAATGAACCTCCATCTGGTCTGAACCTCCTTTTGTAAGGTTCTTGTGAGTACAAACCCCCACCAAGTTCAAGTCCGTATTTGCTAAACTCTTGTGAGTACTTACCCTTACCAGGTACGAGCCCCATTTGCTAAGCTCTTGTGGGTACCTACCCCGACCAGGTACGAATCTGCATTTGGTAGATTCTTGTGAGTACTTACCCTCACCAGGTACGAGCCCGCGTTTGCTAAGCTCTTGTGGGTACCTACCCCCACCAGGTACGAATCCGCATTTGCTAGATTCTTGTGAGTACTTACCCTCACCAGGTACGAGCCCACGTTTGCTAAGCTCTTGTGAGTACCTACCCCCACCAGGTACGAATTCACATTTGCTAGATTCTTGTGAGTACTTACCCTCACTAGGTACGAGCCCACCTTTGCTAAGCTCTAGTGAGTACCTACCCTCACCCAGTACGAGCCCGCCTTTGCTAAGCTCTTGTGGGTACTGACCCCCACCAGCTCTGAGTCTGCTTTTGCTAAGCTTTGGTGAGTACCTACCTATTAGAATCACACAACATAATGTTTGCGTTTACGGACAAAAACCAAGAGGGGGGGGGGTGAATTGGTTTCTTACAAAAAATAAAGGTTTTAAAATTTTTCCAAATTTCACCGATTAAAATGCTGTGTAAAGTAAATAGAGCAAGGATAGAGTATTACACAGACGATTTATACTGGTTCGGATCAAAAGACCCTACGTCTAGTTGCTAATCACTCAAAAAGAGGATTAACGCTCTCACTATAATCACAGTTATACAATCAGATTACAAATGAGAAGATAAGGTAAAGAATACGCCTCTCTTGAGTCACACAAGAGATGAACACCTCCTTTGAGTCCCACAAAGGATGAAGAACAACTTTCCCTAGAGATGGCACAGCACACAATCCACTAAGAAAATCCACTCAGTGATTCTTATCGCTTCTAGCCCACACTAGGTTTCAAAAGCCCCTTTTTCCTCCAACAAACAGTTCTCTGGCAGCCACAACTCTCAAATTTTGTTTGAAAAAGGTTGTTCTTTTTGCAGAGAGCCTTAGAGAACCTTAAGTAGAAAGATTAGGGTTTGGGAATTGGGGATTTTCGAAACCAGATGAATTGGGAATAGGGTTTTTGAAACTTGGTCCAATTTTGAAATTGAAAACACATATATGACTGAAATAATCGATTATCTTGAGTGTTAATCGATTATTCCAAAGCCAAATTCGCAGGGAACCCAAAAGAGCTCAGTTTAACTGCAGTTAGGTGAGATTCTTTTGGACATGCTTGAAATCTAGCACACACATAAACATAATGCATAATATCAGGTCTACTTGCAGTTAAGTATAACAGTGAACCTATCATACCTCTATACATAGATTGATGAATTTCCAAACCTGATTCATCCTTGTCTAAATAACATGAAGTTCCCATGGGTGTGTTAGCTTCCTTTGAAGTGTCTATTCCAAATTTCTTGAAAATCTCTTTGCAATATTTGGTTTGAGAGAAAAAAAATGATATCTTTAAGTTGTTTGATTTGAAGTCCAAGGAAGAATGTTAATTCTGCCATCATTGACATTTCAAATTCACCCTACATTATCTTAGCAAATTCTACACACAAGGAATATTCAGTTGATCCAAAAATGATATCATTAACATATACTTGAACTAATAAGATATGTTCTTTTATTTTCTTAATAAACAAAGTGGAATCAAATTTTCCTCAAGAAAAATCATTTGAAGTTAGAAAACTACTTAATCTTTCATACCAAGACCTAGGAGCTTGTTTCAAACCATATAACGCTTTCTTCAATTTAGAAATATGGTTGGGATATTTAAAATCTTCAAATCCAGGGGGTTGTTCCACAAAAACTTGTTCTTTGATAAACCCATTTAAGAATGCACTTTTAACATCCATTTGATATAATTTAAATTTCATCAATGAGGCATAAGCAAGAAGTAGGCGTATAGCCTCTAACCTGGCAACAGGAGCATAAGTTTCATCATAATCAATACCTTCCTTTTGACAGTAACCTTTGGCAACAAGTCTGGCTTTGTTCTTTGTTATATTTCCATCTTCATCAAGTTTGTTTCTAAATACCCATTTTGTTCCAATCACTTGATGAGATTCTTCTCTTGGAATTAATTCCCAGACTTGATTCCTTTCAAATTGATTAAGTTCTTATTGCATTGCTATGAACCATTGGTCATCTTTAAGAGCTTTCTCAACACTTTTGGGTTCAATCTGTGAAACAAAATCTACAAACATACAAAAATTTGTCATGTTTCTAGTTCTTACCCTTTTTGAGATATCACCAATAATATTGTCCATTGAAAGTCCTCTTGGTGATTGTCACTCTTTTGCTAAGTCAGTTGGTTGAGATGACTCATTCTCATTCAAGTACATTTCTTCTAGAGCCTCTCTTATGTACTCATCATCACCTGCAGATTCTTTATTTGACTCAAGAGGATTTCCCTCAAGGTCTATAATTTCATCAAAAGTGACATGTACAGATTCTTCAACATTTAAAGTTCTTCTATTGAACACTCTATATGCTTTACTAGTTAGTGAATAACCTAAGAAAATGCCCTCATCGACTTTTGAGTCAAAATTTCCTAATTTATCTTTTCCATTATTTAACACAAAGCATTTACATCCAAATATTTTTAAATGAGAAACATTAGACTTTCTACCATTTAATAGTTCATAAGGAGTTGATTTTATAATTGGCCTAATAAGCATCCTATTCAACACATAACATGCAGTACTTACAACAACAGCCCAAAAATACTTAGGAACATTTGATTCATTCAACATTGTTCTAGCAAGTTCCTCTAGTGACCTATTTTTCTTTTCTACTACACCATTTTGTTGGGGAGTTCTAGGTGCAGAAAAATTATGCAAAATACAATTTTCCTCACAATAATTTTCGAACCATTCATTTTGAAACTCTCCACCATGGTCACTTCTTAACACCTTAATTCTTAAGCCTTTCCCATTTTGGATTTTCTTGGCAAACTTCCTAAAGACCTTAAAAGCTTCACTTTTTAATGTTAAGAAAAATGTCCAAGTATATCTAGAAAAATCATCAAGAATCACAAGAACATAATAATTTCCACCAAAACTTTTTATCCTAGATGGGCCAAATAAATCTAAGTGTAATAATTCTATAGGTTTTGAAGTGGAAATAACATTCATAGATTTAAAGGATGATTTTACTTGTTTACCTTTTTGACATGCATCACATAATCTATCTTTTTCAAATTTTAACTTAGGCAAACCAACAACTAAGTTCTTTGATATTAATTTGTTTAATTGATGCATATTTATATGAGCCGCTCTCTTATGCCATAACCATGAGTTTTCTTCCTTAGAAATTAAACATGTTATACTAGTGTTATGTTCACAATCCAAATCAATCAAATATTTATTATTATGCCTAATGCCTTTCAATGCTATATTTTCGAAATCTATCAAATGTATGATACAAAATTTACTTTCAAAGATTACCTTAAATCCTTTGTCACAAAGTTGACTTATACTTAGGAGATTATGCTTTAGCCCATCAACAAGAAGCACATCCTTTATCTCCAAAGTATTTGCAGCACCAATGATTCCGATTCCAAGTATCTTTCCTTTGTTGTTGTCCCCATAGGTTACATATCCTTGTTCTTTAGCTTTGAAACTTACAAATTTCGTTTTATCTCCTGTCATATGTTTTGAGCATCCACTATCAAGATACCACATAGACTTCTTGGATTTGGAAGTTTCCTACAAAATAATAACATAATAATCTTAGGTCCCCATAACTTTTGGGTCCTTGGGGTTAGAAACAAACAAATCATTTAACTATAGGAACCCAAACATATTTTCCTTTAGGAACACCAAAATGCTTAATTCTACATTTATTTGAAGTATGACCATGTTTCATACAATAAAAGCATGCATTAGATGTAATTTTAGAATATGATACATTTCTAACTATTGACATTTTAGTTCCTTTTTCAACCCATACTCTTCTATTTTTAATTTTAGGCTTTTTCAAGGGAACATGATGGATTTCTCTATTTTGGACAATAACAACTTTATCCTTAAAATTATCACTTATTTCCTTCTTAGCTTTATCAAGCAAATGTCTAAATAAATCAATTTCATGTTCATACTCTTTATATGATGCACATGCTATATTCTTATTATCCTTTTCTTCTAAACATGCAATTTTCGTTTTTAAGGACTCCACCTCTTTTTCAGATTTATTCAAACACTTTTTCACAGATTTGTATTCATTTTTCTGTTAGAAAAGTAGGCTGAGATCAAGAGGGGGGGTGAATTGATCTTTGAAAGATTTTCGCAATTAACAGATTATCTATTTGTAAAAATAAGATTTCAGATCTGTTCTTGAATCACAAAGCAATCAATCAACAATAAACGCAGCAACAAAATTAAAAGAGGAGAAAGGTTTAGAAAGATATCACCGGTGTTTATACTGGTTCACCCAATACTAGGGCTACGTCCAGTCTCCAACCAAATTCCAGCTGGGTTCCACTAGATCAAATGTTTTACAAATTACAATCTTACATTTAATCTACCACAAGAACCACAATTCCAGTTCCTGCACCTAACATTTCACCAAGAACCAAATTCTAGTTCTTGACAACCTCTACAACCAAATTCCAGCTGCAGAGAAACCAGTGCCCACAATTCCAGGCACCAAACCTTTCACCAAGAACCAAATTCCAGTTCTTGACAACCTCTACAACCAAATTCCAGCTGCAGAGAAACCAGTGCCCACAATTCCAGGCACCAAACCTTTCACCAAGAACCAAATTCCAGTTCTTGACAACCTCTACAACCAAATTCCAGCTGCAGAGAAACCTGTGCCCACAATTCTAGGCACCAAACAATACAAAAAGAATGTAAAGAATTGAAAAGAAGAAACTAGAATGCTCAAACCAGTTTTATGCAATTCTGCAGTAAGTGTTTCTTCTCCAAAAGAAAGAAATTTGCCTCAAGAAAGAATTTCAAAGAACTTCACAAAAACTAGCGCGAATCTTTCTTGAAAGAGTATTAAAGTTTTCTTGCTTGATTGCTAAAGGATGTGTAAAAGATTGATATTCGATGATTTTTAAAATGTTCAAGCCAAACTGTTTTTATAGAAGATTTTCAAAACTGCTAGTTTAATCAATCTGTTAAAATAATCTTTTAATCTGTTAAAAGTCTAGTTTTAATCTGTTAAAACTTCTTTTAATCCATTTAAGCGTTCTTGATTATTTAACAGATTTGTTTTAACTGATACGATAATGTTTATATCAATTAAAACTCTTTACAAAAAAATCTTCTAATTTGTTTTAATCGATTGTTTCGTGATTCAATCGATTAAAATACTGCAAAACTTTCTTGTAAAATTTTCCAAGTGATTTTAACTGATAAAAATAAGTTTTAATCGATTAAAACACTGTGTAGAAATTTTCTAAGTTGTTTTAATCGATTGAAACGTGTTTTAATCGATTGAAAAAGCTCTGATCAGTCATAACTCAATTTTGATCGATCATATATGATTCTGATCGGTCATAATTGCATTCTGATCGATCATCCTGAACATTAAGTGGATTTAATCGATTAAAACCAAGTTGTATCGATTAAAATACTACAAAAACACTTCTCTTAACATTTTAAGTGATTTTAATCGGTTATAGTGAAGTTTTATCAGTTAAAATACTGACAGAAGGTTTTCACAACTTTCTTTAATGAAAACAACCGGTTATTTCGAAATTATATCAGTTAAAAACTTGTTTAAGAAAGCTTTTGTTAAAATACTTTGTTTTTAACTGCTTAAACGTTTTTAGAGGCATTTTGCAAAATCTTTTAAGTGAAGAAACTTCATGCAGCAGAAAAGATAAAAATGATTATACCTAAGCATAGCTGCGGACACATTAATCTCTCTACTCTTTTATCTAAGTGACTGTTGACCGCTACAAAGTTGACTTTGACTTTATCTTTGACTTCATCAAATCAACAAGATCTTTGCCAGAGTATTTCAATAAGATCTTCATCATTTTCAGTCTCCCCCTATTTGATGAAGACAAACACCACTTTGAATAATAACTCTGCAAGAGAAGTCACTTGATAAAACAGATTAGTTAGAAATAAAAAATGAATTATTTTCCTATTTCTCCCCCTAAATTGTTGCTCCCCCTAAATAATCCTAAATTGTTTCTGATCAACAGTAAAGCAACTATTCTCCCCCTTTTGACTTCATCAAAATTAGGGATCAGAAGAGAAACAATGCAAAGGTATGTAAGAAGTTTGAGATTTTGAAAATAGAGAAAAAAAAAATGAATACGATATTTTACTCATGTAAAGATCAATCAAAGTTGATTCAAACTTATCTTCATTAACACGTTTGTAATGAATACAATTAACACGTGTAAAGATAAGGGAACCACGCTTTAGTAGCATGTTACAAGAACAACCATAAACTAAAGCCTTTAATTTTTCTTTCCAGAATAAAAATAGATTAAAAACAGGACAAAATCGATTAAAAAGTTATTGTTTAATGATTTTAATCGATTGAAATAAAGGTTTAATCGATTAAAACAGTGAAGGACTTCGAAAGTATGAAACATAAGTGCATTTAATCGATTAATTCGACATTTAATCGATTAAAATAGTAAAGAAAAATGCTATATAAATTCTTTTAATCGATTTAAAAGATTTTTTATTGATTAAAACAACTAGTTTTGCAAACTAAGTAATGTTTGATGCGAATTTATCATGCCTAATCCAAGTGTAAATTTTGTAAAACCCGATCATTTAGAAAGATGCTTTACAATAATATGAACTACATCAATTAAATGTTAACCAATAGATCCATCAAAATCAGAATAAGATCTTATTTAGCTAATTTAACTTATGTAACCTAGATTATATAGATTTTAATCGATTGATATGCAGTTTAATCGATTATTTTGATGTGAAAGTGTTTCCTTTAATCGATTTAATTGATTAAATCCATTTTGTATTAGCTAAAAATATTAAGGATCTATGTTAAACTCTATCTAGGCTAGTTTGATTCGATTTAAAACCTACATTATATTAACCAAAGCTAAAAATATTGTACCTGGTATACAACTAGTAAATATTACAGACCAGAAATTGAAATTAGCATTAAAAGAAGGAAAGATAAGAAGGATAAGAAGGGACCCTTTCTGTCCGAAAAAAAAACTCAATCATCCCAGTTGCCTTGGTTCCACAATAACATCTGAAACTCCTTTAGAATTATTGAAAAGATCCTCTTGTTGGTTTGTTGTTAGGGATGCCAGATCATCAGTATAAAATTGATCCATGTACTGCCAATAAAACACACATACCCTGTGCCAATTTTAGCTTTCCATTCAATTCTTGAATTTCTGTCTCAGATTTGTCTCCTTACAGTATCACCTCGTGACCTTGATGATTAAAACGAATTATCAAAGTTGCACAATTCCAATGAATTTCACCAAGAGTCTTGAACCAATGCATGCGCAAAATTATTCCAAATATATTGCTAGGTATTACCAAGAAATTTAATGTAAACGTGTGTCCATTGAATCTCCAAGTTATCTGTTCACACTTCCTAGTAATCAACAACTTATTATCAGAAGCAACCATCACTGAAAAATCCTTGATAAACTAAGTTTTCAGTCCCAACAACTTGAACCATTTGTCACTAATGAAATTATGTGTACTCCCAGAGTCCATAAGAAAAGGGACAATCTACTTCTTGATAATTCCTTTGATTTGCAATGTATTACCACCCAGCATTCCATGTAAAGTATTAAGAGAAATGTAGACAACTGTAATAGTTAGTTTTTCCTCAAAGTCCATGACCTACACTACATCTGCCTAAATTTCTTTCTGGGCAAAGAAGATAGCGTTGGGCTTACCCTAAACTTAACATTTCAACTTATGATTTTTATCTAATTTGTCACCACATAACCTACACAATCCCTTTGCAATCATGTCAGTAACTTCCTTTCTAAATATGGAAGTTGAGGTGCTACCTTTCGAATCGGTAGTTGCTGAAACAAACACCTAAAGCTTCAAACTGGTTGTGGAATGACTCTGCTACAAATTAACCGGAGTTGACCTTGTTTATGTTTCCGAATTGGATTCTTGTTTACAACAATTTATTTTCGAAAACTTTAAAAATTCCCTTTTGAAGTCTTGCAAGATGCATACCTTCTTGCAGAGACTGTGGTTTATGAATTTTCACAAATTTTTCTAGTTTAGTTTTCATACCTAACAAAGAAAAACTTAATGTCATTAACTCAGATATAACTACATGAGCCAAAAAAAAACATAAACTTCCAAATATTCTCCCAAATCATCCTCTTGTTGCAATCTTGATAATTCAACAATATCCTCAAAAGCACGATCATCAAATCGATATGACATATCTTGTGATATTTGTTCCCAAGATTTATTCTTGAAACTGGGTTGATGCATGCAATTTCGCTGCCATGAAAAAGCCTTTCCATCCATGGATAACAGCAATAACTTTCCCACATTATGCCACTAGTCTAGTTTCCAATTCAAAGATTTGTTCAGCCTTCGCTTTCTAATCATGAAAATTTGTGCCATTGAAAGGAAATTGGATGTTCCATAACAGACTACTCGAATCAGACATGTCCGAAACTCATTCGGAATTATTCATGATTGTCTTGCCGGTATTCATGGCTGAAAGAAACTAAATTCTCTAATGTAAACTACAATGAAACCAAGGATTTCTTTGTTGCTTCTGATCATGTTTGCAGCAGAGATTTGAGAGGAGATTTTGAAAATATGAAAACAGAAGAAAGATGATAAGTTGAGAAATGATAAGTTCAGAACCTGGTTTGATGAAGAAACGAATTTAAAATTTTTGAAATTCAAAGAGACAAAATTGCAATGTTTCAGCTTTAACTGCAATTGTCCCCTTTACCAAAGACAGAGGCACAAATTTCTGGACGTTAGGCACATCAGCTATTTTATTCTTGGAAAGATGTTTGACTTGGTCAAAGAATATTTAAAAGCATTATGCAGATTTTGATTACCATAAAAACTTAGGATTTTGACTTTGATTTGCTTACCAATTTTTATTTGGATGTTATAAAACTAATTTTCCGAAACAAATTAATCGATTAACCAACTAATTAACCTATTAATTTGATCTTTAATACTAGGTTTGAAAATGCTACAGTGAAATAATCGATTAATTCATAAAGGAATCGATTAGTCTTGCACAAGATGAAATTAATAAAATGATAACAAAATTTAAATCGATTAAAACGAAAAAGAATTGATTAATTTTGACATCTTAGTGTTTTTAGTTGATATAAATTCTTTTTAATCGATTAAAACAACTAAACTCAAATCCTGAGAACATTTTAATCGATTAATTCGCATTTCAATCGATTAAAATGGTACGGACAGATTTTCTGATATCCTCTGTAAGTTATTTTAATCGATTAATAATGTTTTATATCAATTAAAACAATCAGCTTTATGAAAACGAACTCGATTTGTCTGTTTTGAATACCAAGGGACTCCAGATTTTGTTCCTGCAAAACAAATTTAACATGTGTCCGGTACCCTTTATAATTACTGAGTCCAATTAGGTTATTTGAAATGACTTTAACTTTGGAATCCATTTCATTCTTCCTCTAGGAATAACATACTTTTGAATTCTACAGTATTTCACTGAATGACCTCTTTTCATGCAGTAAAAACATTTAATCACAGAGTATGATTTCTTCTTTACATTTGTTTTTCTGACTTTCATCCTAGATTTAAATCCTATGCCAGATTTGTCAAAAATTAGTTTTTGTGACCCAAGTAAAACGTCAAGATTAGCTTGACCTTGTGTAAACCTTGAAACAGTTTGTGATAAAAAATCAATTTTCTTTTGTAATTCTGAACAATTATTACGGTGGTTTATTACATGCACAATCGAATTATCATCTAATTCCAAATTTTCATTCTTGGTTTCTTCATCAACTATTTTCTTTTCAAGAATAGTGATCTTGTTTTCTAATATCCTATTCATGCTTTTTAATATTTTGTTTTCAGCTTTCTAATTTTTTTGCTATCTGCATGTATTTCATAAAAAGCATCTTGTAATGAACTATAATTCATAGAGTCAGAACTTACACTGGTTTTTGGTGAATCTGAGTTGACCATTAGGCATATCTCTGTTGTTTTTTCATAGGTCATTTCAAGAATCTTCCACATTTGTGCAGCAGTCTGACAGTGTGCTATCCTGAAAAAATCGTTTCTGTTAAGTGCATATATGATAATATTTTTGGCAATACAATCATCCTGGATTAATTTCTTTTCACAGTCATTTAAGCTAGACCAATCTTTGTTAATGACATCAGTTTCTTGTTCAATGATATTCCAAACATTTATACTAACAGATTCAATAAAGATCTTCATCCTAATCTTCCAAAAAGGATAATCTGTTCCACAAAACAATGGTGGTCTATCAATACAAGCACCCTCAGAAAATTTGTTTCCAGCCATTAAAGATTTGATCGAAATACTTGAATAACTCTCAAGAACCTTGCTCTTGATACCAATTGTTAGAAAAGTAGGCTGAGATCAAGATGGGGGGGTGAATTGATCTTTGAAAGATTTTCGCAATTAATAGATTATCTATTTGTAAAAGTAAGATTTCAGATCTGTTCTTGAATCACAAAGCAATCAATCAACAATAAACACAGCAACAGAATTAAAAGAGGAGAAAGGTTTAGAAAGATATCATCCGGTGTTTATACTTGGTTCACCCAATACCAGTGGCTACGTCCAGTCTCAAATTAAATTCCACTGGGTTCCACTAGATCAAATGTTTTACGATTACAATCTTACACTTAATCTACCACAAGAACCACAATTTCGGCTTCACGCACCTAACCTTTCACCAAGAACCAAATTCCAGCTTCTTGACAACCTCTACAACCAAATTCCAAGCTGAGCAGAAACCAAGTGCCCACAATTCCGGGCACCAAACCTTTCACCGAGAACCAAATTCCAGCTTCTTGACAACCTCTATAACCAAATTCCAGCTGCAGAGAAACCTGTGCCCACAATTCCAGTGCACCAAACAATACAAAAAGAATGTAAAGAATTGAAAAGAAGAAACTAGAATGCTCAAACCAGCGTTTTATGCAATTCTCGCGAGTAAGTGTTTCTTCTCCAAAAGAAAGCAATTTGCCTCAAGAAAGAATTTCAAAGAACTTCACAAAAACTAGCGCAAATCTTTCTTGAAAGAGTATTAAAGTTTTCTTGCTTGATTGCTAAAGGATGTGTAAAAGATTGATATTCGATGATTTTTAAAATGTTCAAGCCAAACTGTTTTTATAGAAGAGAAGATTTTCAAAACTGTTGGTTTAATCAATCTGTTAAAATAATCTTTTAATTTGTTAAAAGTCTAGTTTTAAATTGTTAAAACTTCTTTTAATCCATTAAAGCGTTCTTGATTATTTAACAGATTTGTTTTAACTGATACGATAACGTTTATATCAATTAAAACTCTTTACAAAAAAATCTTCTAATTTGTTTTAATCGATTGTTTCGTGATTCAATCGATTAAAATACTTCAAAACTTTCTTGTAAAATTTTCCAAGTGATTTTAATCGATAAAAATAAGTTTTAATCAATTAAAACGCTGTGTAGAAATTTTCTAAGTTGATTTAATCGATTGAAACGTGTTTTAATCGATTGAAAAAGCTCTGATCGGTCATAACTCAATTTGATCGATCATATCTGATTCTGATCGGTCATAATTGCATTCTGATCGATCATCCTAAACATTAAGTGGATTTAATCGATTAAAACCAAGTTGTATCGATTAAAATACTGCAAAAACACTTCTCTTAACATTTTAAGTTATTTTAATCGGTTATAGTGAAGCTTTATCGCTTAAAATACCTGACGTAAGGTTTTCACAACTTTCTTTAATGAAAACAACCTAGTTATTTCGAAATTATATCGCTTAAAAACTTGTTTAAGAAAGCTTTTGTTAAAATACTTTGTCTTTGTTTTTAGCCGCTTAAACGTTTTTAGAGGCATTTTGCAAAATCTTTTAAGTGAAGAAACCTCATGCAGCGAAAAGATAAAAATTATTATACCTAAGCATAGCTGCAGACACATTAATCTCTCTACTCTTTTATCTAAGTGACTGTTGACCGCTACAAAGTTGACTTTGACTTTATCTTTGACTTCATCAAATCAACAAGATCTTTGCCATAGTATTTCAATAAGATCTTCATCACTTTCAGTCTCCCCCTATTTGATGAAGACAAACACCACTTTGAATAATAACTCTGCAAGAGAAGTCACTTGATAAAACAGCATTAGTTAGAAATAAAAAATGAATTATTTTCCTATTTCTCCCCTAAATTGTTGCTTCCCCTAAATAATCCTAAATTGTTTCGATCAACAAGTAAAGCAACTATTCTCCCCCTTTGACTTCATCAAAATTAGGGATCGAAGAGAAACAATGCAAAGGTATGTAGAAGTTTGAGATTTTGAAAATAGAGAAAAAAAATGAATACGATATTTTACTCATGTAAAGATCAATCAAAGTTGATTCAAACTTATCTTCATTAACACGTTTGTAATGAATACAATTAACACGTGTAAAGATAAGGGAACCACGCTTTAGTAGCATGTTACAAGAATAACCATTAACTAAAGCCTTTAATTTTTCTTTCCAGAATAAAAATAGATTAAAAATAGGACAAAATCGATTAAAAAGTTATTGTTTAATGATTTTAATCGATTGAAATAAAGGTTTAATCGATTAAAACAGTGAAGGACTTCGAAAGTATGAAACATAAGTGCATTTAATCGATTAATTCGACATTTAATCGATTAAAATAGTAAAGAAAAATGCTGTATAAATTCTTTTAATCGATTTAAAAGATTTTTTATTGATTAAAACAACTAGTTTTGCAAACTAAGTAATGTTTGATGCGAATTTATCATGCCTAATCCAGTGTAAATTTTGTAAAACCCGATCATTTAGAAAGATGCTTTACAATAATATGAACTACATCAATTAAATGTTAACCAATAGATCCATCAAAATCAGAATAAGATCTTATTTAGCTAATTTAACTGATGTAACCTAGATTATATAGATTTTAATCGATTGATACGCAGTTTAATCGATTATTTTGATGTGAAAGTGTTTCCTTTAATCGATTTAATTGATTAAATCCATTTTGTATTAGCTAAAAATATTAAGGATCTATGTTAAACTCTATCTAGGCTAGTTTGATTCGATTTAAAACCTACATTATATTAACCAAAGCTAAAAATATTGTACCTGGTATACAACTAGTAAATATTACAGACCAAAAATTGAAATTAGCATCAAAAGAAGGAAAGATAAGAAGGATAAGAAGGGACCCTTTCTGTCCGAAAAAAAAAAACTCAATCATCCCAGTTGCCTTGGTTCCACAATAACATATGAAACTCCTTTAGAATTATTGAAAAGATCCTCTTGTTGGTTTGTTGTTAGGGATGCCAGATCATCAGTATAAAATTGATCCCTGTACTGCCAATAAAACACACATACCCTGTGCCAATTTTAGCTTTCCATTCAATTCTTGAATTTTTGTCTCAGATTTGTCTCCTTACAATATCACCTCGTGACCTTGATGATTAAAACGAATTATCAAAGTTGCACAATTCCAATGAATTTCACCAAGAGTCTTGAACCAATGCATGCCCAAAATTATTCCAAATATATTGCTAGGTATTACCAAGAAATTTAATGTAAACGTGTGTCCATTGAATCTCCAAGTTATCTATTCACACTTCCTAGTAATCAACAACTTATTATCAAAAGCAACCATCACTGAAAAATCCTTGATAAACTATGTTTTTAGTCCCAACAACTTGAACCATTTGTCACTAATGAAATTATGTGTACTCCCAGAGTCCATAAGAAAAGGGACAGTCTACTTCTTGATAATTCCTTTGATTTGCAATGTATTACCACCCAGCATTCCATGTAAAGTATTAAGAGAAATGTAGACAACTGTAATAATTAGTTTTTCCTCAAAGTCCATGTCCTACACTACATCTGCCTAAATTTCTTTCTGGGCAAAGAAGATAGCGTTGGGCTTACCCTAAACTTAACATTTCAACTTATGATTTTTATCTAATTTGTCACCACATAACCTACACAATCCCTTTGCAATCATGTCAGTAACTTCCTTTCTAAATATGAAAGTTGAGGTGCTACCTTTCGAATCAGTAGTTGCTGAAACAAAAACCTAAAGCTTCAAACTGGTTGTGGAATGACTCTGCTACAAATTAACCGGAGTTGACCTTGTTTATGTTTCCGAATTGGATTCTTGTTTGCAACAATTTATTTTCAAAAACTTTAAAAATTCCCTTTTGAAGTCTTGCAACATGCATACCTTCTTGCAGAGACTGTGGTTTATGAATTCTCACAGATTTTTCCAGTTTAGTTTTCATACCTAACAAAGAAAAACTTAATGTCATTGACTCAGAGATAACTACATGAGCAAAAAAAAAACATAAACTTCCAAATATTCTCCCAAATCTTCCTCTTGTTGCAATCTTGATAATTCAACAATATCCTTAAAAGTACGATCATCAAATCGATATGACATATCTTGTGATATTTGTTCCCAAGATTTATTCTTGAAACTGGGTTGATGCATGCAATGTCGCTGCCATGAAAAAGCCTTTCCATCCATGGATAACAGCAATAACTTTCCCACATTATGCCACTAGTCTAGTTTCCAATTCAAAGATTTGTTCAGCCTTCGCTTTCCAATCATGAAAATTTGTGCCATTGAAAGGAAATTGGATGTTCCATAACAGACTACTCGAATCAGACATGTCCGAAACTCATTCGGCATTATTCATGATTGTCTTGCCGGTATTCATGGCTGAAAGAAACTAAATTCTCTAATGTAAACTACAGTGAAACCAAGGATTTCTTTGTTGCTTCTGATCATGTTTGCAGCAGAGATTTGAGAGGAGATTTTGAAAATATGAAAACAGAAGAAAGATGATAAGTTGAGAAATGATAAGTTCAGAACCTGGTTTGATGAAGAAACGGATTTCAAATTTTTGAAATTCAAAGAGACAAAACTGCAATGTTTCAGCTTTAACTACAATTGTCCCCTTTACCCAAGACAGAGGCACAAATTTTTGGACGTTGGGCACATCAGCTATTTTGTTCTTGGAAAGATGTTTGACTTGGTCAAAGAATATTTAAAAGCATTATGCAGATTTTGATTACCATAAAAACTTAGGATTTTGACTTTGATTTGCTTACCAATTTTTATTTGGATGTTATAAAACTAATTTTTAGAAACAAATTAACCGATTAACCAACTAATTAACCTATTAATTTGATCTTTAATACTAGGTTTGAAAATGCTACAGTGAAATAATCGATTAATTCATAAAGGAATCGATTAGTCTTGCACAAGATGAAATTAATAAAATGATAACAGAATTTAAATCGATTAAAACGAAAAAGAATCGATTAATTTTGACATCTTAGTGTTTTTAGTTGATATAAATTCTTTTTAATCGATTAAAACAGTTAAACTCAAATCCTGAGAACATTTTAATCGATTATTTTCATCATCACTTGAGGAAGAGTCGGAATCATTAACCTCAAAGTCGGAAGATATATTGTGTTTTGCCATTAAGCAAATGTTAGCTTCTATTTCCGAATCACCTGACTCCGAACTTGAGTCACTATCATCCTAAGCAATGTAGGCTTTCTTCTTGAAAAATTTCTTGCCTTTATGATCTTCATTCTTCTTATTTGGACATTCGGTTTTTACATGACCTGTTTCACCACAACCATAACATTTAATATTTAAGGAAGTATTTTTTCTTACCTTTCCCTTACCTTTGAAGGGTTTCTTCCCTTTGGCTTTCATGAACTCGCTAAATTTCTTTATCATAAGACTCAATTGTTCTTCTTCTTCAATTTCTGAGTCTTCTTCTCCCTTCTTGTTCTTATTCTTGGAAATTTCAGTTTTGAAGGCTAGGTTCCTCTTTTGGTGTTGACCTTCTTCATCATTTAGCCTTGCAAGTTCAAGTTTGTGCTCTCTCAACTTTCCAAAGAGCGCCGCCATAGACATTGTTGCTAGATTTTGTGACTCCGTGATGGCAGTCACCTTAGGTTGTCATTTCCTATCCAAATATTTCAAAATTTTTACATTTAATTCATCAACATCAAAAGTTTTACCTAAACCGGTGAGATGATTCACTATGTGCGTGAAACGCTTTGAACGTCAAAGATTGTTTTCCATTGTTGCATCCGGAACATCTCATATTCTTGAATCAATGAATTCTTCCGTGCTCTTTTTACATCGTCGGTACCTTCGTGGGTAACTCTTAACATTTCCCACATTTCTTGAGCACTCTTAGAAACAGAGATCCTGTAAAACTCATCAAGGGTTAAACCAGATGAAATTATATTTCTAGCCCTAACATCATATTGGGCTTTTCTATTTTCCTCAGTTGACCATCTAGAAAATGGTTTTGGTACCTCTTCTCCGTTTTCAGTAATTTTAGGAATAAAAGGTTTGTTTAAAATTGCATCCCAAACACCTCTATCAACAGACTCTAAAAATATTTGCATTCTAACTTTCCAAAAGGGATACTTTTGCCCCGCAAAAAGTGGGGGTTAAATTTCATCAATGATGCATAAGCAAGAAGTAGGCGTATAACCTCTAACCTGGCAACAGGAGCATAAGTTTCATCATAATCAATACATTCCTCCTAACAGTAGCCTTTGGCAATAAGTCTGGCTTTATTCTTTGTTATATTTCCATCTTCATCAAGTTTGTTTCGAAATACCCATTTAGTTCCAATTACTTGATGTGATTCTTCTCTTGGGATTAATTCCCAGACTTGATTCCTTTCAAATTGATTGAGTTCCTCTTGCATTGCTATGCACCATTGGTCATCTTTAAGTGCTTCCTCAACATTTTTGGGTTCTATCTGTGACATAAAAGCTACAAACATGCAGAAATTAGTCATGTTTCTAGATCTTACCCCTTTTGAGATATCACCAATAATATTGTCCATTGAAATTCCCCTTGGTGATTGCCATTCTTTAGCTAATTCAGGTGTTTGAGAAGGCTCATTTTATTCCAAATACAATTCATCAAGAGCCTCTCTTATGTATGAAGCACTTGTTGGATTTGATGAAGACATATTGAGTTGATATAGTTAGTTTGTGGGTGTGTAGATGAATAGGTTAGAAGTTTAAAACTTAATCTCTTGATAGGCCAATAGATCTTGTGATAAGCACCTTGAAATGATGCATCTCATTGAACCTAACGTTTAAGCATTAAAAGAACAAACTAAGTTTTTCAATCTGTTGAAAAGGAGTTTTCAATTTGTTAAAATCACTTAACATAAGAACTGTGGATTTGTAGTCGAAATATCAATTGGTTGAATCGCAGAATCAACAGGTTAAAAATGTTCTTAATGATTTTTTTTCAAATATTAAAGGTTTTCGCATTTTCAATCCGTTGAAATGTTTTTTAATCTGTTGAAACAGAGAGACCATTTTTTTCAGTCTAAGAGTTCACAGGATTTCAATCTGTTGAAATGTTTTTTAATCTGTTGAAACAGAGAGCTATCATTTGTCACTTCTTAAAACTTTAATTCTTAAGTCTTTCTCATTTTGAATTTGCTTTGCAAACTTCCTAAAGACCTTAAAAGCTTCACTTTTCATTTTCAAGAAAAATGTCCAAGTATATCTAGAAAAGTCATCAACAATCACAAGACCATAATAATTTCCACCAAAGCTTTTTATCCTAGAAGGACCAAATAAGTCTAAATGTAATAATTCTAAAGGTTTTGATGTGGAAATGACACTCTTTGATTTAAATGATGATTTTACTTGTTTACCTTTTTGACATGCATCACATAATCTATCTTTTTCAAACTTTAACTTAGGCAAACCAACAACTAAGTCTTTTAATATCAACTTGTTTAAATGATGCATATTTATATGAGCTGCTCTCTTATGCCATAACCATGGGTTCTCTTCCTTAGCAACTAAGCATGTTATACTAGAATCATGTATACAATCCAAATCAATTAAGTATATGTTATTATGCCTAATGCCTTTCAATGCTACATTTTCGGAATCTATCAAATGTATGGTGCAAAATTTACTTCCAAAGATTACCTTAAATCCTTTGTCACATAGTTGACTTATACTAAGGAGATTATGCTTTAGCCCATCAACAAGAAGCACATCCTTAATCTCCAAAGTGTTTGCACCACCTATATTTACAATTCCAAGAATTTTTCCTTTGTTGTTGTCCCCATAAGTTACATATCCTTGTTCTTTAGCTTTGAAACTCACAAATTTCGTTTTGTCACCGGTCTTATGCTTTGAGCATCCACTATCAAGATACCACATAGACTTCTTTGATTTGGAAGTTTCCTACAAAACAAGAACATAGTAAACTTAGGTCCCCATAACTTTTGGGTCCTTGGGGTTAGAGACAAACAAGTCATTTAACAATAGGAACCCAAATGTATTTTCCTTTAGGAACACCAAAATGTTTGATTTTACATCTATTTGAAGTATGACCATTTTTCATACAATAAAAGCATGCTTTAGATGTAGCTTTTGAATATGATGTATTTCTAACGATAGATGCTCTAGTTCCTTTGTCAAATCATACTCTTCTATTTTTCATTTTAGGCTTTTTCAAAGGAACTTGATGGTTTACACTATTTTGAACTATAACAACTTTATCCTTATTCTTATTACTTAATTCCTTTTTGGCTTTATCAAGCAAATGATTAAGTATATCAATGTCATATTCATACTCTTTACAAGATGCACATACTATATTCTTATCATTATTCTCATCTATACATACAATTTTCGTGTCTATGGTTTCCTTTTCCTCTAAACATGAAATTTTCGTTTTTAAGGTCTCTACCTCCTTTTCGGATCTACTTAAACTCTTTTTCACAACTTTGTATTCTTTTTCAAGTCCTTAAAGGCACTAAACAATTCATTATATGCATTTTGCAGTTCATCAAAATTATTTTCATCATCACTTGAAGATGAGTCGGAATCACTTACCTCAAAATCGGAAGATATATTGTCATTTGCCATTAAGCAAATACTGGCTTTAATTTCTGAGTCACTTGATTCCGAACTCGAATCACTATTGTCCCAAGCGATGTAGGCTTTCTTCTTGAAGAACTTTTTGTCTTTATTGTCTTCATTTTTCTTGTTTGGACATTCGGTCTTCACATGTCCTGTTTCACCATAACCATAGCATTTGATATTTATGGAAGTATTTTCTCTTAACTTTCCTTTACCTTTAAATGGATGCCTTCCTTTGGCTTTCATGAATTTTGGAAACTTCTTTATCATAAGACTCAATTCTTCTTCTTCATTCTCCGAGTCTTCTTCTTCCTTTTTACTCTTACCTTTGGAAATTTCAGTTTTGAAGGCTAAGTTCTTCTTTTGATATTGTCCTTCCTCATCATTTAGCCTTCCTATTTCTAGCTCATGCTCTCTCAACTTTCCAAAGAGCGCCGCCATAGACATTGTGGCAAGGTTTTGTGACTCTGAGATGCTCGTCACCTTAGGTTGCCATTTCCTATCCAAAGATTTTAAGATTTTAACATTTAATTCATCAACGTCAAAAATCTTACCTAACCCGGTGAGATGGTTCACAATATGTGTGAAACGCTTTTGAACGTCAAATATCGTTTCACCTTGTTGCATTCAGAACATCTCATATTCTTGAATTAAAGAATTTTTCTGTGCTTTTTTAACGTCATCGGTACCTTCGTGGGTCACTCTTAACATTTCCCACATCTCGTGAGCACTTTTACAAACGGAGATCCTGTAAAACTCATCAAGGGTTAAAGCAGATGAAATAATATTTCTAGCCCTAACATCAAATTGAGCTTTTCTATTTTCCTCCGCCGTCCATCTAGAAAATGGTTTAGGAACGTCTACTTCGTTTTCAGAAATTTTTGGAATATAGGGACCGTTTAAATTAGCGTCCCAAACGCCTCTATCAACAGACTCTAAAAAAATTTCCATTCTAACTTTCCAAATAGGATAATTTTGACCCACAAAAAGTAGGGGTCTGTTGATAGACACACCTTCGGCTAACATTTGATTTTGTCCGGCCATTTTCGAAAAATTTGAATGACTATCAAAGCAAGCTCTGATACCACTTGTTAGAATCGCGCAGCGGAATGTTTGCGAGAACGGACAAAAACCAAGAGGGGGGGTGAATGGGTTTCTTAACAAATATTAGGTTTTAAAAAAATTTCCCTAAATTTTACAGATTAAAATGTTGTGTAAACGTAAATAGGATAAGGATAGAGTCTTACATAGAAGATTTATACTTGTTCAGATCAAAAGAGGATTAACGTTGTCACTCAAACAGAGGATTAACGTTGTCACTATAATCAAAGTTATTACAAACAAATAAGAATGGAAAAGATAGAGTAATGAAAACACCTCTCTTGAGTCACACAAGAGAAGAAGCACAACTTTCTCCAGAGATGGCACAACACACAATCCACTAAGAACTCCACTTAGTTATTCTTATCGCTTCTAGCCCACACCAGGTTCCAAAAGCCCTTTTTCCTCCAACAAACAGTTCTCTAGCAATCACAGCTGTCAACTTTTGTTTGAAAAAGGTTGTTCTATTTTCTGAGAGCCTTAGAGAACCATAAGTAGATGAATCAGGGTTTGGGAATTGGGAATTTTTGAAACTTGGTGTATTGGGACTAGGGTTTTTGAAAATAGGTTTAATTTGAAGTTCAAAATGCAAATCTGACTCAAATAATCGATTATCTCAAGTGCTAATCGATTAAACCCGTGGCTTTTTGATAAATATGATTTTTGAAGCTTCTAAAGAGTAGACTATGTACCAGTTATCTTAGACTCTAATATTACAGACTCAAACTCATCAAAACATAGTTATTGCACAAGAATACAAGTCTTTAACTCTCTAATTTCTTTGTTCTTGAATCATCATCAAAATTAACAAGCTTCATGTCCATTTAGCTTCAACATCAATTCCTTGTATGTTTCAACATCCTCTAGTGGCCTATTTTTCCTTTCTACTACACCATTTTGTTGGGGAGTCCTAGGTGCAGAAAAATTATGCAAAATTCCATTTTCATCACAATAATTTTCAAACCATTCATTTTGAAACTCTCCACCATGGTCACTTCTTAATAATTTAATTCTTAAGTCTTTTTCATTTTGAATTTGCTTTGCAAACTTCCTAAAGACCTTAAGAGCTTCACTTTTCAATGTTAAGAAAAATGTCCAAGTATATCTAGAAAAATCATCAACAATTACAAGAGCAAAATAATTTGCACCAAAACTTTTTATCCTAGAAGGACCAAATAAATCTAAACGTAATAGTTCTAAAGGTTTTGATGTGGAAATAACATTCTTTGATTTAAAGGATGATTTTACTTGTTTACCATTTTGGCATGCATCACATAATCTATCTTTTTCAAACTTTAACTTAGGCAAACCAACAACTAAGTCCTTTGATATCAATTTGTTTAATTGATGCATATTTTTATGAGCCGCTCTCTTATGCCATAACCATGAGTTCTCTTTCTTAGAAACTAAGCATGTTATACTAGTATCATGTATACAATCCAAATCAATCAAATTATGCCTAATTCCTTTCAATGCTACATTTTCAGAATATATCAAATGTATGGTACAAAATTTACTTTTAAAGATTACCTTGAATCCTTTGTCACAAAGTTGACATATACTTAGGAGATTATGCTTTAGCCCATCAACAAGAAGCACATCCTTTATCTCCAAAGTGTTTGTACCACCTATATTTCAAATTCCAAGTATCTTTCCTTTGTTGTTGTCCCCATAGGTTACATATCCTTGTTCTTTAGCTTTGAAACTTACAAATTTCGTGTTGTCTCCAGTCATATGTTTTGAGCATCCACTATCAAGATACCATATAGACTTCTTGGATTTGGAAGTTTCCTACAAAATAAGAACATAGTAATCTTAGGTCCCCATAACTTTTGGGTCCTTGGGGTTAGAGACAAACAAGTCATTTAACAATAGGAACCCAAACGTATTTTCCTTTAGGAACACCAAAATGCTTAATTTTACATCTATTTGAGGTATGACCATGTTTCATACAATAAAAGCATGCTTTAGATGTAGTTTTAGAATTTGATACATTTGTAACTATTGAAGCTTTAGTTCCTTTTTCAACCCATACTCTCTTATTTTTAATTTTAGGCTTTTTCAAAGAAACATGATGGTTTTCTCTATTTTGAGCAATAACAACTTTATCCTTATTATTATCACTTATGTCCTTCTCAGCTTTATCAAGCAAATGATTAAGTATATCAATATCTTATTCATACTCTTTACATGATGCACATGCTATATTCTTATTATCTTTTTCTTCTAAACATATAATTTTCGTTTCTAAGGTTTCCTTTTCCTCTAAACATACAATTTTGGTTTTTAAGGACTCCACCTCCTTTCCGGATCTATTCAAACTCTTTTTCACAACTTTGTATTCACTTTTCAAGTCCTTAAATTCTTCATATGCATTTTGTAATTCATCAAAGTTATTTTCATCATCACTTGAGGATGAGTTGGAATCACAAACCTCAAAGTCGGAAGATATATTGTCTTTTGCCATCAAGCAAATGTTAGCTTCTATTTCCGAATCTCTATTGTCCCAAGCGATGTAGGCTTTCTTCTTGAAGAATTTCTTGCCTTTGTTATCTTCATTCTTCTTGTTTGGACATTTGGTTTTTACATGTCCTATTTCACCACAACCATAACATTTGATATTCAAAGAAGTACTTTCTCTTACCTTTCCCTTACCTTTGAAGGGTTGCTTCCCTTTGGCTTTCATAAATTTGGTAAATTTCTTTATCATAAGACTCATTTGTTCTTCTTCTTCATTTTCTTAGTCTTCTTCTACCTTCTTGTTCTTAATCTTGGAAATTTCGGTTTTGAAGGCTAAGTTCCTCTTTTTGTGTTGACCTTCTTCATCATTTAGCCTTCCTAGTTCAAGCTCATGCTCTCTCAATTTTCCAAAGAGCGCTGTCATATACATTGTGGCAAGGTTTTGTGACTCCGTGATAGTCGTCACCTTAGGTTGCCATTTCCTATCCAAAGATTTCAAAATTTTTACGTTTAATTCATCAACATCAAAAATTTTACCTAACCCGGTGAGATGGTTCACAATGTGTGTGAAACGCTTTTGAACGTCAAAGATCGTTTCTCCTTGTTGTTGGAGGGTGAATTGGTTTCTTAACAAAAATTAGGTTTTAAAAATTTTCCCCAAATTTTACCGATTAAAAAGCTGTGTAAACGTAAATAAGATAGAGATAGAGTCTTACACAAGAGATTTGAAAGTGATGAAGATCTTATTGAAATACTCTATCAAAGATCTTGTTGATTTGATGAAGTCAAGAATGAAGTCAAAGGCAACTTTGTGGCAGTCAAGAGTCACTTAGATAAAAGAGTAGAGGGATTAGTGTGTCTGCAGCTCTGCTTAGGTATAATCATTTTTATCTTTTCTGCTGCATGAGGTTTCTTCACTTAAAAGATTTTGCAAAATGCCTCTAAAAGCGTTTAAACGGTCAAAACCAAAGTATTTTGATAAAATCTTTCTTAATCAACTATTTTAAGTAATAGCATATAAGCTTTATCAACTAAAATGTTCTTCACACTTTTATAACAGGTTTTTAACTGATATAACTTCAAAATAATCGATTGAATTCATTAAAAGAAGTTTTGAAAACCTTCTATCAGTATTTTAACTGATACAACTTTGAAATAACCGATTAAAATCACTTAAAATGTTCAGAGAAGTGTTTTGGCAGTATTTTAATCGATACAACTTCGTTTTAATCGATTAATTTCATTTGGCATACTGTATGATCGATCAGAATGCAATTATGACCGATCAGAATGTGATTATGATCGATCAGAATTTAGTTATGATCGATCAGAACTGTTTCAATTGATTAAATTACGTTTCAATCGATTAAATCAACTTAAGAAAATTTATACTACACGTTTTAATCGATTAATACGAGTTTTTATCAGTTAAAATCACTTGGAAAAGTTTACAAGAAAGTTTTGCATTATTTTAATCGATTGAAGCACGAAACAATCGATTAAAACAAATTAGAAGATTTTTTACAAAGAGTTTTAATTTATATAAACGTTGTCGTATCTGTTAAAACAAATTTGGAAAATAATCAAGAACGTTTTAATGGATTAAAAGAAGTTTTAACAGATTAAAACAAGGCTTTTAATAGATTAAAAGATTATTTTAACAGATTAATTAAACCAGCAGTTTTGAAATCTTCTATAAAAATAGAGTTGCTTGATCATTTTAAATATACATCTGAAATACATCTTTTAGCAATCATTCAAGCAATCAAAAGTGCTACTTTCAAGAAAGAATCACGCTAGTTTTTGTGAAGTTCATCAAAGTTCTTTCCTAAGGAAAAACTGCATTCTTTTGAAGAAGAAACAACATAGTGCAGAACTTCATAAAACTGGTTTGAGTGTTTTAGTTTCTTCTGTTTGTTTCTTTACATTCTTTTTTGTATTGTTGGTTCCTGGAATTGTGGACACTGGTTTCTCTGCAGCTGGAATTCGGTTGTAGAGGTTGTCAAGAACTCGGAATTTGGTTCTTGGTGAAAGGTTAGGTGCGGGAACTGGAATTGTGGTTCTTATGGTAGATTGAGTGTGTGATTAAGGTTGTAATTTGTAAAACATTCAATCTAGTGGAACCCACTGGAATTTGGTCGGAGATCGGACGTAGCCACGGGATTGGGTGAACCAAGTATAAACCTTGGTGATATCTTTCTAATCCTTTCTTTTCTTTAATTCTGTTGCTGCATTTATTTTTTGATTGCTTGCTCTGTGATTTAAGAACAGATCTGAAATCTTAATTTTTGAAATAAATAATCTGTTAATTGCGAAAATCTGTCAAAGATCAATTCACCCCCCCTCTTGATCTCAGCCTCTTTTTCTAACAAGATTTATACTAGTTCGGATCAAAAGATCCTAAGTCCAATTGCTAATCACTCAAATAGAGGATTAACGCTGTCACTATAATCAATGTTGTTACAAATAGATAACAATGGAGAAGATAAAGTAAAGAAAACACCTCTCTTGAAACCCACAAGAGATGAAGAACAACTTTCCCTAGAGACGACACAACACACAATCCACTAAGAACTCCACTTAGTGATTCTTATCACTTCTAGCCCACACCAGGTTCCAAAAGCCCCTTTTTCCTCCAACAAACAGTTCTCTGGCACTCGCAGCACTTAACTTTTGTTTGAAAAAGGTTGTTCAATTTTTCTGAGAGCCATATAGAACCTTAAGTAGATGAATTAGGGTTTGGGAATTTGGGATTTTCGGAACTTGGAGTATTGGGATTAGGGTTTTTGAAAATAGGTTTAATTTGAAGTTGAAAATCAAAATCTGACTAAAATAATCGATTAAATGAAGTGTTAATCAATTATTATAGAGCCAAAATCAACAGAACCCCAAAACTCTCTGTTTTAATCGATTAAGTGCCCTGTTAATCGATTAACTGGCTTGTTAATCGATTAACAAGTGTGTTAATCGATTATTACAGTGACCAGATACAGAAAATGGTTTTTCTCACTATAATAATCGATTATTTGATGATTTAATCGATTAAACCCGAGGCTTTTTGATAAATATGAGTTTTTGAAGCTTCTAAAGAGTAGATTATGTACCGGCTATCTTAGACTCATCAAAACAGAGTTATTACACAAAAATACAAGTCTTCAACACTCTAAGTTCTTTGTTCTTGAATCATCATCAAAATCAACAAGCTTCATATCCATGTAAGTTCAACATCAAGTCCTTGTATGTTCAACAATCTCCCCCTTTTTTATGATGATCAAAATTTTCTTTTAAAGCCTTGTAATAACCTGTTTTATCTGTCACACTAACAAACACATTAAACATTGAAGCACTTGTTGGATTTGATGAAGACATATTGAGTTGATATAGTTTAGTTTGTGGGTGTGTAGTTGAATAGGTTAGAAGTTTAGAACTTAATCTCTTGATAGGCAAATAAATCTTGTGATAAGCGCCTTGAAATGATGCATCTCATTGAAATCATTTTTCTGCATGAAAAACTAACATATAAGCATTAAAAGAACAAACTAAGTTTTTCAATCTGTTGAAAAGGAATTTCAATCTGTTTAAATCACTTAACATAAGAAGTGTACATATAGAGTCGAAATTTCAATTGGTTGAATCGCAGAATCAACAGGTTAAAATGTTCTTAATGAATTTTTCAAATATCAAAGGTTTCGCATTTTCAATCTGTTAAAATGTTTTTTAATCTGCTGAAACGAAAAGACTATTTTTCAGTCTAAGTGTTTTTAGAATTTCAATCTGTTGAAATACTTTTCAATCTGTTGAAACGAAAGAATTTCAATCTGTTGAAATGTTTTTTAATCGATTGAAACAGAGAGCTATCATTTTTCATTAAGCTATTTCAATCCATTGAAAACACGAATCAATCGATTGAATGAAGTTTTAAATAAAATCAATCGATTGAAACGTCGTTTTAATCGATTGAAATGCATTCTGATCGATCATAATTCGATTCTAATCGATCATAATTAGTTCTGATCGATCATAATGTTGTTTTAATCGATCATAATTGATTCTAATCGATTATATGTTCATTCTGATCGATTACTTTCTACTCTGAATCAGTTTTTAACAGATTAAACGTTCTGGTACTCTCTTTTACTCTATAAATACAGATTTGATCTATCTTCTGACATATACAATTTGTGAAAACATTTGAAAGCAATCTTTGAGCTATCATATCCGTGACTTTCTCTGTGCATTCAAGAACTGTTCATATCATAAGGTGCTTTGATCAAGATTGTTGTTAATCAAAGAGAGAAAGTTCTGAGTTAGAATTGCTTCTGGACATTTGTACTGATAAAGCTGCAATCCATGTTTTTTCTTTTCATACTCTTGTGTAAAGTGTGATTGTGCAGATTGGATTTTGGATCTGCAGTGGTTACAGTAACTGGATTTAGTTACTGGGAGGTTTTCAAGAATCTATCTTGTGGGTTTGTAAGATAGTTCTTGGAGTAGATTGGTGAATATCTACTGGTTGTATTTTTCACTTGGAATTAGAGGAACTTGGTAGATTTGTCAAGAACTGGATGTAGCTCTGGTAAAGAGTGAACCAGTATAAAATTTTGTGTTGAATTTCTTCTTTCATCACCTTTAATTCTTGTCTATATACTTGCTGTGATTAAAATCAAACCTACCTACACAAGAATTGAATAAAGATAAATCATTCTTCCAAGAGAAAGTAAGTTTTGCGAAAAAGTTTTCTTAAGTTCAATTCACCCCCCCCTCTTGAACTCAACCATTAATTCTTTCAATTGGTACCAGAGCTGGTTCTTGTAAGTTACTCAAGAATTCGGTCCAAGAATGGCTGAGGGAAAGATGAATTTTTCTAAGGAGCCTCCATAAACAGGCCTCCTCTTTTGCCTGGTGTGAATTATTCTTTCCGGAAGGTTAGAATGAAAATCTTTATTGAATCTCTTGATAGAGGTATTTGGGAAACAATTGTCAATGGGCCTTTCAAACCAACTCATACAGTAGATGGTAAAATTGTTGAGAAAAATTGGGCTGAGTTAACTCGATGCAGAAAATAGGAGAGTCCAATATGATTATACTCGCTAAAAATATTATTACCTCTCGCTTTAAATCTTGATGAGTTTTTCAGTGGTGTCTCAATGTGCCTCCGCCAAAGAGATGTGGGAAATTCTAGAGGTCACTCATGAGGGTACATCCGACGTGAAAAGGGCAAGAAAGCTTGAGTTAATTAGAGACTATGAATTGTTTAAAATGCAGCAAGGGGAAACAATTGCAGATGTACAGAAAAGATTCACGCATATAGTCAATCATTTAATTGGGCTAGGAAAGACTTTTGACAAGGAAGAGTTGAACATCAAAATCTTGAAGTGTTTGGACAGAACTTGGCAACCAAAGGTGACAACTATATCGGAATCAAGACACTTGATCGAAATGACTACTCGCTTCACTATTTGGTAAGTTAAGGGAACATGAGTTGGAAATCAATCGGCTCAAAGAACAAGAGAATGCAGAGAAGAAAAGCGAAAACATTGTTCTCAAGACGATTGAAGAAAATAGTGAGTCTGAAGAAGATGAATCCGAGAACTCGACTTTGTTGGTTAAGAAGTTTGGGAAATTTCTTAGAAGGAAGAACAGAACTGGCCAAGTAAAAAGGTACACCGATAAAAAGACTCGAATCTATTCAAAATACCGTTACTTGTTATTCTTGTGGTAAGCGGGGACACATAAGGAGTGACTGTCCGAAAAGACCAAGAATCGGAACAAGAAAGAGTCAAAGAACAAAGGGAAAAAGGCCTACATAGCTTGGCAAGATAATGATTCATCCTCCAGCTTCGCATCCGAAGGTGAAGAGGTGAACCTATGTTTGATGGTCGGTCGTGAATCCTCTTCATCACATGTAAGTTCAACTCCCACAGAAAATGAAATGAATTACAACACATTACTAAATGCTTTCAATGAAATGCATAGTGAAGCCAGAAATTTATCTCATACAAATAATCGGTTAAAAGGACTAAATAACTGGTTAGAAAATAGGGTTAAAATTATGGAAAAAGAGTTATTAGAAAGCAAAACAGATATAGAACATCTTGAAATAATCTATTCATCTGCTGATAATGATGCTGCTAACAAGAATTGTGAAAAGTGTATTCTTCTACAGAATAAGGTTGATTACTTGATTAAAACCTTGTCTAAGTTTACTCAAGGAAAAGAGAATTTAGATGCACTTCTTGGGTCTCAAAACTGTGTTTTTGAACATACTGGAATCGGGTACAAACCTAAGGTTGGGGTGAAAACTAAAAAGTATTTGAACTTCTTTTCCTTTAGAAAAGCAACAACATCCCCTTTCTCATCTTGTCATTACTGTATGAAAAAAGGACATACTGTAAAATTTTGTCATGCTAGGAAATATTTTGTGCCACAAGGTAGAATGAGATGGGTTCCAAAACATGTTAAACAGAAAATTTGACTCCTAAGGACCCAAAATATTTAAGGGTACCAAATACTTGATGCTTGATCTTTCAGGAACAACAACAAGAGTCCCTTTGGTACCTGGATAGTGGATGCTCAAGGCACATGACAGGTGACATTTCAAAATTCCAGAAACTGAGATTAAAGAATGGAGGTCACGTGACTTATGGAGACAACAACAAGGGAAGAATTCTAGGTTCTGGAGATATAGAAGATGGTGAATCAGTGACCATTCACAATGTTCTTCTTGTTGAAGGTCTCAAGCACAACCTAATCAGTATAAGTCAGTTATGTGATCTAGGTCACAAAGTTATCTTCAAACCAAAAAAAATGCCTAATCTGTGAGCCAGAATCTGACACGGTAATGTTGGTAGGTAAGAGGTTAAATAACATTTACATGTTAGATATCAAGCATTCTATATCATCTCAAAGTTGTCTTCTTACTAAAGAAGAAGAATCTTGGTTATGGCATAGAAGGCTTGCTCATATTCATCTTAATCATCTTGACAAACTGATTTCTAAAGAGTTAGTTTCTGGGCTACCTAAGCTTCGAATTTTGAAAGACAAAATCTGTGAAGCTTGTTTGAAAGGTAAACAAACTAGAAAATCCTTTTCAAACAAAAACATTGTTTCTACTTCTAGACCTTTGGAACTGCTTCACATGGATTTGGTTGGTCCTTCAAGGAATATAAGCCTAGGTGGTAATCTCTATATCATGGTAATTGTTGATGATTTTTCCAGATTTACCTGGACTATCTTTTTAAAAGCCAAATCTGATTCTTACAAATCTTTCAAAAAGCTTGCCAAGGTCTTACATAATGAAAAAGGTTATTTCATTACATCTATTCAAAGTGACAATGGTGGAGAATTTGTAAATGAAAAGTTTGAATTATTCTGTGAAAAGTATGGAATAAAACACAATTTTTCTGCTCCAAGAACTCCTCAACAGAATGGTGTTGTGGAAAGAAAGAACAGATCCATTGTGGAACTTGCTAGAACAATGCTTTGTGAAAATTCTTTACCTAAATACTTTTGGGCAGATGCAGTAAACACTGCTTGTCATGTTTTGAATAGAGTCTTGATTAGACCCATGCTTAAGAAAACCCCATATGAACTGTACAAAGGAAGAAAACCCAACATAAACTATTTCAGAGTTTTTGGATGTACATGTTTTGTTTTAAACAATGGGAAAGAAAATATTGGCAAGTTTGATGAGAAATCTGATAAAGGAATCTTTCTTGGTTATTCTACTAACGGCCATGCATATAGAGTCTACAATTTAAGACTGAAATTTGTTGAAGAATCAGTACATGTTGTTTTTAATGAGTCTCCTCGAGTGTTGCAGAATAGAACAATAGGTACTGCAGATGATGAAGATTTAACTGATAATTCTTATAAGTTAAAACATCCAGTAGCTCAGATCAACATACTGTCGATCAATCAGTTGATCCTGCAAAAACTGATCCACCAAGAATTACTGAAGAACAGGAAGAAGATGTCCTGGAAGAGCTTCCTAAAGAATGGATTGTCCCAAGAGATCTTTCTCTAGACAATGTCATTGGGCAAATCAATAAGGGAGTATCCACTAGACATTCTCTTAATCAATTCTGCAATCATATGGCATTCATTTCACAAATAGAACCTAAAACTGTTAAAGAGGCATTAAATGATGAATACTGGGTTAGTGCCATGCATGATGAGCTTAATCAGTTTGAAAGGAATAACGTGTGGGAATTAGTTCCAAAAACCAAAGATATCAATGTAATTGGTACTAAGTGGGTATTGAAAAACAAACTAGATGAACACGGCATTATCACTAGAAATAAAGCTAGGTTGGTAGCCAAAGGTTATAACCAACAGGAAGGAATTGATTTTGATGAAACCTTTGCACCTGTAGCTAGACTTGAAGTCGTTAGACTATTATTAGCTTATGCTTGTATAAGTGGTTTCAGATTACTACAGATGGATGTCAAGAGTGCCTTTCTAAATGGACTTATCAATGAAGAAGTTTATGTTTCTCAACCTCCTGGTTTTGAAAATCACAAGCATCCTGACCATGTCTACAAATTGAAAAAGGCTCTTTATGGTTTAAAGCAAGCTCCTAGACAATGGTATGAGAGGTTAAGTAACTTCTTAATTGATCAAGGATACAAATGAGGTGAAGTTGATAAAACCCTATTCATTAAGAAATCTGGAACTGACATTATTTTGGTGCAGGTGTATGTGGATGATATCATTTTTGGTTCTACTAATAATGCCTTGTGTAATAAGTTTGTTAAGGAAATGCAAAGTGAATTTGAGATGTCTATGATGGGAGAATTAAATTTCTTCCTTGGTCTTCAGGTTAAGCAATTAAGAAATGGCATTTTCCTAAGTCAGTCTAAATACTGAAATGAGTTGTTGAAGAAATTTGATATGCACAACTGCAAAGAATCCTCTACACCCATGTCTACTAACTGTTGTCTAGATTTAGATGAAAAGGGAAATCTGTTGATCAAACTAAATATAGAGGTTTGATTGGTTCTCTGTTATATCTGACTGCTAGTAGGCCTGACATCATGTTCAGTGTGTGCCTTTGCGCTAGATTTTAGGCAAATCCAAAGGAATCACATCTTACCGCTACTAAAAGGATTCTCAAGTATCTTAAAGGAACCATTAATGTCGGACTATGGTATCCTGAAGGTGTATCTCTTAAACTTGTTGGATTTTCTGATTCTGACTTTGCAGGATGTAGATTGGACAGGAAAAGTACCTCTAGTACATGTCATTTACTGGGAAGCAGTCTCATATCTTGGCACAACAAAAAGCAAGCATGTGTTGCTCTTTCAACTGCAGAAGCTGAATACATTGCAGCTGGGAGTTGTTGTGCTCAAAATGTGAGGGTAATTAAGATGCACAGTAACAATTCTCTCTCTCTCTCCACCTTTACCATCCCTGCGCTGAAGCAGAGCAGCAGTAAAACATTAAAGACAACTGTGAAGATGAAGGGACCGGGTGTTCTCATTTCATCTTAAGAATACAACAGTGTTTGAAAAGCTTATACTTTTCCTCTTAAAACATTCTCTCTTCTCTGTTTTTCTTCTGTTCATTCCACAAATCAGCATGCTCAAACGCACCAAATCCGGAAGGAAGAAGTCCAGCAAAGGAGAGTCCTCTGCTGCAATGCAAGAACCAACTGTAGGAGGACGCATTGAATCCTGGTTCAATGGGAACCAAGAGAAGATGGATTTGTTCATTCATGAAATGAGAAGGAAACAAATCAATATACCCAAGGTTCTAAAGTTTTCATGGTTAGACGCTGAAGGTTTCAGAGGGGTTCGGAAACTGCTGCAACATCAGAAACTTCAGAAGTTTCTGGAGCTAAATGGTAGGATTTACCCTGACCTGATTAAAGTCTTTTTCACCAACTTGTCATTTGAAGGATCCACTCTAAAAACTCAAGTCAAAGGAGTGGACATTGAGATTACTCCCAATGTCTGGAAAGAGGTTGCTGGACTCAAGGATGAAGGTGTAAAAGTCACCAAAGGGTATACCTCGGATGTTGAAGAATTTAACAAAGTTCAGTACTTTCGTTCTTGTCTGAAGAATAGGCGTGACTCCGTAAGTTCCTTCAACACTGGAAAGTTGAAGCTTGAGGAAAGGGTACTCGCGTTCATTGTGGCCTGGCAGCTCACACCCAGGGGGAGCAATCATGCAGTACTAAATGAAGGAGATTTGGTACTGATGTACTGCATTCACCACAGAATAAGGGTGAACTGGGTTTTTGTCATCAAGGACCACATGATCAAGGCTAAGCGGCTAAGTGATTTTAGATATCCTTATGCAATATTGATTTCTAAGTTTTTAACTCATTTTGGTGTTGATTTGGAAGGTGAATTAGTTGAAACTGTTTGTCCCACAAATGAGGTCAATAATTCTGTCCTTCATAAAATGGGATTCATCAAAATTGACGGTGAGTGGATCTCAAAAGAAGAAGTTGGGAGAGAAGAAGAAATTGAAGAAGAAGAACAAGAGGAAGATGTCAATACTAGTGTCCCGGATGCTGCTGCAGCGAGATCATCAGACCCGATGGAAGAGCAGTCTCCATTAGAAATGATTCCATACATTCCACAACCTGACCGTGGCACGCCTCTCTCACAGTTCGAAAGGACCATGCTGCATCAGATGAATGAACTGCAAACTAATCAAAGGAGGCACATGGAGATGACTTTTGCTCTGCGGGTTCGTCAGCATCGTCTGGATGAAGATTTCATTGCCAAATTTCAACACATTGATAATCAACTGGAAGATATCTACAACAGGATTGGTGATCTTCAATTTAATCAAGGTCCCTGGAACGGGGATGAATGAAGTCTTGTTTTCTTTATGCTGTTGTTCTCTTGTTTCTTTTCTTTGTTTTTTGTTGTTTTGTTTTATTTTGGGTACCTACGTGGTACTATTGGACTGTTACTAAACACTTTATTTGATGCAGTCAAATAAGGGGAGAAGTGTTTTCTTAAAACTGTCACTACACACACACCACAAATATATGTCTCTGTTTTGTTATTATTTGTGCAGGTGCAGTGATTATTTGTCTCCATCAAATAGGGGGAGATTGAAGCACTTGTTGGATTTGATGAAGACATATTGAGTTGATATAGTTTAGTTTGTGGTGTGTAGTTGAATAGGTTAGAAGTTTAGAACTTAATCTCTTGATAGGCAAATAAATCTTGTGATAAGCGCCTTGAAATGATGCATCTCATTGAAATCATTTTTCTACGTGAAAAACTAACATATAAGCATTAAAAGAACAAACTAAGTTTTTCAATCTGTTGAAAAGGAATTTCAATCTGTTTAAATCACTTAACATAAGAAGTGTACATATAGAGTCGAAATTTCAATTGGTTGAATAGCAGAATCAACAGGTTAAAATGTTCTTAATGAATTTTTCAAATATCAAAGGTTTCGCATTTTCAATCTGTTAAAATGTTTTTTAATCTGTTGAAATAGAAAGACTATTTTTCAGTCTAAGTGTTTTTAGAATTTCAATCTGTTGAAATACTTTTCAATCTGTTGAAACAGAAAGAATTTCAATCTATTGAAATGTTTTTTAATCGATTGAAACAGAGAGCTATCATTTTTCATTAAGCTATTTCAATCCATTGAAAACACGAATCAATCAATTGAATGAAGTTTTAAATAAAATCAATCGATTGAAACGTCATTTTAATCGATTGAAATGCATTCTGATCGATCATAATTCGATTCTAATCGATCATAATTAGTTCTGATCGATCATAATATTGTTTTAATCGATCATAATTGATTCTAATCGATTATATGTTCATTCTGATCGATTACTTTCTACTCTGAATCAGTTTTTAACAGATTAAACATTCTGGTACTCTCTTTTACTCTATAAATACAGATTTGATCTATCTTCTGACATATACAATTTGTGAAAACATTTGAAAGCAATCTTTGAGCTATCATATCCGTGACTTTCTCTGTGCAATCAAGAACTGTTCATATCATAAGGTGCTTTGATCAAGATTGTTGTTAATCAAACAGAGAAAGTTCTGAGTTAGAATTGCTTCTGGACATTTGTACTGATAAAGCTGCAATCCAGGTTTTTTCTTTTCATACTCTTGTGTAAAGTGTGATTGTGCAGATTGGATTTTGGATCTGCACTGGTTACAGTAACTGGATTTGGTTACTGGGAGGTTTTCAAGAATCTATCTTGTGGGTTTGTAAGATAGTTCTTGGAGTAGATTGGTGAATATCTACTGGTTGTATTTTTCACTTGGAATTAGTGGAACTTGGCAGATTTGTCAAGAACTGGATGTAGCTCTGGTAAAGAGTGAACCAGTATAAACTTTTGTGTTGAATATCTTCTTTCATCTCCTTTAATTCTTGTCTATATACTTGCTGTGATTAAAATCAAACCTACCTACACAAGAATTGAATAAAGATAAATCATTCTTCCAAGGGAAAGTAAGTTTTGCGAAAAAGTTTTCTTAAGTTCAATTCACCTCCCCCCCCTCTTGAACTCAACCATTAATTCTTTCAAACATACCAGATAATATTTAAATTCAATCATAAGAGGCTTTAAATATTTCTCCCCCTAATTTGATTATGATAAAAAAGAAAGAGCTCCCCCTCAACATATGCATAACTTGGAGAGAAGTCCCCCTCAAACAATGCAATAAAAGAATACCACATTTTATTTCAGAAATGAAAATACATTACAACACAAGAGAAAACAAACTTTAAAATTCTTCATTATCACTATGAAAGTGTGCATTTAATTTATTTTCTAAATGACACACTTTATCATCTACATCAGAGATACGACGAATTATTTCCTCACATCGTACTCCAGAAAGAGTGAAGAATGCCTTCATCCTCTGGTTCATATCAGATAACATATCTTCCATAGATTGTTGGGTTTCAGGATGAGCAGAGGAAGTTCCTGCACTTTGGATCTTATCAGAGGGAAACTCAGCACCAGGGGGCATATCTTCATCAAAATCTTCATTATCTTCATCTTCATTTGGAACGTCATCCTTGTGAACATAAATATTGTTGACACGCACCATTTGGAGTTGAGTTAATGTGTTGTCCAACATGCGATTTAAGTTAGTCGTTCGTATTGTTTGTTCACCTTCGACATTTACTCCTTTGTATTCAAGAATGCAAGAGATAAGGAGGGCATATGGAATTTTGAAGGTGGGATGGCATTTGGCTTTTAACATAGTCCTGGTGACAAGAATACCCCAATCTAAAGGCTCATTATGCATTATTGCATGAATAATGCAAAGATCAATTGAAGAACATTGAGCATGATTCGTAGCCCGGGGACATAGGATCCAGACAAGTAAATGCAAAATCATGCGTTCCTCCTTCTTCAATGGTCCAGCTAGAAGGAGACGCCCAATTTCCATGGAAGGGTTTCACAGAAAAGAATTGTAAGCCATGATCCTGTCAAAATCATCTAACTCACCAAACACGTTAATAGCATCTTCTCTTATAGGAAAATGGGCAACGTTTTCCCAAATATCGTCATCAAGAGTAATTGTTACCCCCTTTACACGAGAGGTAGCTATTTGATCTCTGAATTTGAAACTAGAGAAAAACACCTTAACTAAGTCAGGATAATACGTACCTTGCATTTCGATGAAAGGGAGAACTCCTTGAATTTCAAGGAGATTAGGAAAATTGAATCCCCTATTGATGAATTGATCACCAATAAGGAATTTGGGAGAGATAATACCACGTTCCTTCCAATAAGACAAAAATTATTACAATGAATAGATTAAGTGCCCTGTTAATCGATTAACTAGCCTGTTAATCGATCAACAGGTGTGTTAATCGATTATTACAATGAATAGATACAGAAAATGGTTTTTCTCACTATAATAATCGATTATCTGATGATTTAATCGATTAAACCCGAGGCTTTTTGATAAATATGAGTTTTTGAAGCTTCTAAAGAGTAGATTATGTACCGGCTATCTTAGAGTCTAATATTACAGACTCAAACTCATCAAAATAGAGTTATTACACAACAATACAAGTCTTCAACACTCTAAGTTCTTTCTTCTTGAATCATCATCAAAATCAAAAAGCTTCACGTCCATGTAAGTTCAACATCAAGTCCTTGTATGTTCAACACTTGTTGCATTCGAAACATCTCATATTCTTAGATTAGTGAATTTTTCCGTGCTCTCTTAACGTCATTGGTACCTTCGTGGGTCTGTCGCCACCGTAAAAAAGAGGCGGTCGGAGCGACGCGATGGTTCCAACTTTCTGTTTTTCACGTTTTTATGGGTGATGTTACAAGACCTTAAGGTTGTTCGATAACCGGGCTAAACCGAAGGGCGAGGTTTTCGAAAAGGTGTTCACTAGTGGAAAAATAGCTTTCTATGACGGGTTTTTATCACGGTCGTAATCCACCCATCATAGTATGTGGCGCGGTGGCAATTTTGTAATAAAATCATAAACTTTCTATGTCGGGTAAGTTTTAACCGACATAGTAAGTGGAAAGGTCACTTTCTACGTCGGTTAAAATTTACCCAACATAGAAAGTTAACTTTCTATGTCGGGTAACATTTACCCGACGTAGAAAATGAACTTTCTATGTCGGGTAAATTTTAACCGACGTAGAAAGTGTCTTTGATGACGGGTGTTAGGGCAACCGACATAGTATCTTCTGTTTTGCCCGCGCTCCATTTCATTTCATCACTTCCCCCACTCCATTTCATTTCATCACTTCCCCCCATAGCAGAGCTCCCCGTACGTTTCTCCCTACGCTCCATTTCCTTTCATCGCTTCACCCATACCGCAGCTCCCCGTTCGCTTGTATACGTTTCTCCGCACCCACATTTGCTCGTCACGCCACCCGCCAACGCTTCGTGCCGCCCGCCGCTACCGGTGCCCGTCGCCTTGGATACGTTTCTCCCCACCCAGCTCTCGCACGTCACGCCACCCGCCACCTCTCGTAGGTCTTCAAGAGGTAAGTTTTCGTGCTTGCTTTAGCCAATGTAGGTTTACGTATTGAATCTAGTAAGTAATAATGCCGTCAAGAGAGGGAAACATCACGGGTGCCTTTAGCTAATTTAGAGATGTATTGTAAGTAGTTTAGTCATTTGAATGTGTTTCTGTCGGCATTCTTTCGTGATTTTGATTTTGAACATTAGATTTGTATTATAATGTAGTTATTTTGAGAGTGGAGTTGGATTTCGTGTAGGCATTATAATGTAGTTATTTCGTGTTTCTGTAGCTAATTTGATTTTGAAAATTAGATTTGTAACAATGGATCGGAGTTGGATCAATTACAGACGAACAACAAATGAATATGAGAGTGGAGTAGAACAATTCCTTGAATTTGCTAAGATGAATGTTCCGGATAATGATGGAAGATTCTATTGCCCTTGTGTTAACCGCTTGAATGAGCGAAGATTACCGACTCAAGTTATTCGGGAACATGTTCTTTGTGATGGTTTCCTAAAGAGTTACATAAAGTGGACATGGCATGGTGAATTATTAAACATGCCAAGTGTAGAAGACAAAGAAGAAGTTGATCTAGAGATGGATGATCACCGGAGGAAATGATTCGTGAGCTTGGACAAGATGCCTTCCAACACACACATGTGTACGAGAAGTTGTCCAATGATGCAAAAGAGCCTTTGTATACAAATTGTACTAAGTTCACACGATTGTCTGCGGTACTAAAATTGTTCAATGTGAAGGCAAAGAATGGGTGGACTCGATAAAAGTTTCACGTAATTGCTTGAGTTGTTGAGTGACATGCTCCCCGAAGGTAACACATTGCCAACCCGCAATTATGATGCTAAGAAGATATTGTGTCCAATGGGTATGGAGTACCAAAAAATTCATGCATGTCCGAATGATTGTGTGTTGTACAGAAAGAATTTGAGAACTGTCACGAATGTCCACAATGCGGGGAATCACGATACAAGAAGAAGGATGGTGATTCTGACAATGATGTTATGAAGGGTACCCTAGCAAAAGTGTTATGGTATCTTCCCATTGTTCCAAGGTTGAAACGATTGTTCACTAATGGAAATGATGCAAAGCTCACTAGATGGCATGCAGTATAGTCGTATTAAAGATGGTCGAGCTGAGGCATCCGACAGATGGATTGCAATGGAAAAAATTGATTCCATCTTCCAGAATTTTGGTAATGATCCAAGAAACATTAGGTTTGGACTTGCTACAGATGGAATGAATCCATATGGAAATTTAAGCAAGAAACATAGTTCATGGCCTGTGGTGTTAGTTATTTACAACTTACCTCCGTGGTTGTGTATGAAACGTAAGTACTTGATGCTATCTTTGATGATCTCGGGTCCCGCACAACCTGGAAATGACATTGATGTTTTTTTAAGCCCATTGGTTGAAGAGTTGAAGATGTTGTGGGAGGAAGGTGTTGATGTGTTTGATGGGTACACAGGTGACTTATTCAAGTTGCGTGCAATGTTATTTTGTACAATTAATGACTTTCCAAAGATATGGTAATTTGAGTGGCTACAAGCACAAAGGGACATAAAGCTTGCCCGATATGTGAAGAAGACACATGTCACTATCAACTACAACATGGAAGGAAAACAGTGTACCTTGGACACCGAAGATTTCTTCCTTCAAACCATTCATATCGTAAATTAAAAAAATCATTTAACTGGTGTCAAGAAAATGATGCAGCCCCAACACCTTTAAGTGGGGAAGAAGTATATCAACGAGTAAGTGCAATTTCGTGTGAGTTTGGAAAGACGCAAAAGAAAGCCACAGGTATATGGAAGAAAATGTCAATCCTTTTTGTTCTTCCATATTGGAGGGTTCTTGATGTGAGGCATTGTATAGATGTCATGCATGTAGAGAAAATGTGTGTGACAAGATCATCTGAACGCTCCTTAACATTCAAGGAAAAACAAAAGATGGTGTCAATGCTCGTTTGGACATGGTTGAAATGGGTATAAGAGAACAATTAGCTCCTCAACCTCATGGTAACCGAACATACTTGCCTCCAAGCATGTCACACACTGTCTAAAAAAGAGAAAAAAGTTTTTGTGAGTTTTTACGAGGTGTGAAGGTTCCATTTGGTTACTCTTCCAATGTGAAGAGACTTGTATCTATGAAAGATCTCAAATTGCTTGGGTTAAAATCTCATGATTGTCATGTATTGATGCAACAACTTCTACCCGTGGCTATTCGAGGTATCTTACCGCACAATGTTAGATATTCCTTAACTCGATTATGCTTTTTTTTAATGCCATATGTAGTAAAGTTATGGACCCTGATGTTTTGGATCGCTTAGAGAATGAGGCTGCAGTAATATTATGTCAATTTGAGATGTACTTTCCTCCATCATTTTTTGATATTATGGTTCACTTGATTGTTCATCTAGCCAGGGAAGTTAGAATCAGTGGTCCAGCTTTTCTTACGATGGATGTACCCTTTTGAGCGATACATGAAAATATTAAAAGGGTATGTGAAGAACCAATATCGTCCCGAAGCATCAATTGTTCAAAGATATATTGCAGAGGAAGCTATTGAGTTTTGCACAAACTACTTATCGAAGTTGAAGCTATAGGGTTACCTAAGACTCGTTACCATGGAATAGGTCTTGGTAGAGGAACTCGAGGTGCAAAAGTTGTGACAATGTGTCGAGATGAAGTACTTCAAGCGCATTTGTACATATTGAATAACAATGAAGAAGTCATCCCCTACTTAAGTGCTCATAAAGAGATTGTGAAGCGAAATAATCCACGTATGCCTAAAAAGTGGGTGATCACCGAACACAACAAGAGCTTTTTGAAGTGGTTTAAACAACAAGTCGAAGGTGACAATACAACTTCGATACACTAAAGTGGCTAGCATGTGAGCCAAACTTTGATGTGATATGTTGGGGTGGGTATGATATAAATAACTATTCATTTTATACAAAGGGAGAAGATGAAATAAGCACAATGCAAAATAGTGGAGTCATGGTGGTGGCCGAATCAATGCATTTCTCGAGTTCAAAGGATAAATATCCGATAAGGGCGTCAATGGGCTACTTTGGTGTAATTGAAGAGATTTGGGTAATAGATTACACGATATTCGTAGTACCTATTTTTAAATGCAAGTGGGTTGATTTTAATACCGGCATCTTCACCGATGATCTTGGATTTACCTTGGTTAACCTTGAAAATACTCGTTATACCGAAGAACCATTTATCATGGCATCTCGTGCAAAACAAGTGTTTTATGTCACCGATCCCGCTAACAAAGGATGGTCAGTGGTTCTACAAGGAAAACCCATGTATACTTCGATGAGAATGATGAATTAGTACTTGATATACCCGAGACACCATGTTTCTCTTCAAATATGCCAAACTTGAGTGTTAATGTAGAAATAGATGATGTGCATGCCATCCGTTATGACCATATGGAAGGATTTTGGGAGAATGCTCCAACTTGATAGGAAATTTAAGCATTCAATCTTCATAGGAAATTTAACTTGTAACAATTTAGATAGAATTGATTTAAGTTAGGAAATTTACATTCGTTTAAGTAAATGAACTGCCTGGAACTCGGATCTCGTCTCGTACATATATTCATTTCAATGTGTTTCATATGTACATATCTCGTCTCGCAATCGAATCTGTCTCGTACCGGATATATATCTCGTAGCAAATTTATATATGAACTGTGCATATCTGTCTGTACTCGGATATGTGGTTATTTGTCTCGGAACCGTGATGAATAGGCAAGTCTACTCGAAGAAAGGTAGCATCTCGTAAATAAAATGCAGGTATTTTAAAAAATAACACTTTCTACGCTCTGCTATGTCATTACCCGACGTAGAAAGTACTTTCTATGTCTGTTATAATTTTAACCGACATAGAAAGTAAGACTTTCTATGTCGGTTATAAGTGTTAACCGACATAGAAAGTATATGACCGATCGTAACCAAGTATGACCGATCGTAATAGCTCATACAAAATAAGACTTTCTACGTTGGTTCCCTGACTAACCGACGTAGAAAGTATTTATGTGACCGATCAGAACCAGTTATGATCGATCAAGATAGCTCTATGACCGATCATAACCAGTTTGACCGATCATAATAGCTCAAAGAAAGTAAGGCTTTCTACGTCGGTTCCTATTAATCGACGTAGAAAGTCTTACTTTCTATGACCCCCGTATCTATGTCGCCGCTTTAACCGACGTCGAAAGCCCATTTTAACCGATGTAAAAAGCCTTTTCTGCAGTAGTGGTTCTTAGGTCGTCCGATAACCGGCCTGACCTAAGAACTAATTTGAAAGGGTTTTGATGGAGTCGCCACCGATGTTTTTACCGTAAACATCGAAAAAAGAGAGAAAAGGCGTTGGTTTACGAAAACCAACTTCGGTCGTTAAAACCAGAGTTGGGTAAGGGAGTTAGTTACGTGTAAGGGAAGTGTTAGTTCCCTTTACGATGCCCCTTTTGGGTTCCCTATGATAGACCAGCTTTTTATAAATGAACTTTTGAAAAGACGCTTTTACCCTTTTATTTGCGGAATTAAAATAAAGACTACATGGCCATAATGTCTATTATGCAATTTATTCATAAAAATAAAGACAGTAAAAGAGAGGGAGAGAATGAAGAAACCTCTGAGGCAAGCTTTCGATTAATTTTCTTGAAAGTATGGTGCATTTTGGCAGCCCTTCGCTCTTACAACGCCGAAAACTCTCTTGAAACGCTATAAAAAAGCTCTCTAAGACTCTAAGAAACTCCGGAAATGCTTCGGAGGGACTCTAGGAAGAGAATTTGAAGAAGTTGTAGAAGGGAAAGTGGAAGAACTGTGTGAAATGAGGGGGGGAGCGCTCACTATTTATAGGGATTTGCGCCTATCAGGTCGAGACAGTTGTCTTGACTGACAAGGTCGAGACGACCGTCTCACCATTCAGGACGGTCGTCTCGACTTGCAAAAGTGGCGAGACAGCGGTATTGACTTTTCAAGTGACGAGAAGGCCTTCTCGCCAAACGGGACGGGGTTCTCGCCTTTGGCAAGTGGCGAGACGGCCGTCTCAACTTGCATCAATGGCGAGATGGCGGTCCCGAAAAGCGAGACGGCGGTCTCGACTCCTGAAGGCAAAAATCCTTATTTTTATACAGAAAATCCTTCCTATCCTAATATGGGGCCTAATAGTCTCTCCTAGTGGCTTCTTAGGCTTCGTCCATCTTTGAATAGGAGGTCTTCCGTTCTTATTTTGAGGTCGGGCAAGATTTGGGGTCTACAACTGCCCCCCCTTTATCTGACTAGTCGTCTGTTGGCCTGTCGTGCCAAGGATATCGACTAGAGGGTAAAGGAGTTGACCCTCTTGCCTGGTGGACCTTCGGATACTCCGGCTTGCGGTAGCTAATCCTCTGGGGAAAGAAGTTGTGCGCCTCCAGAATGCTCCTTCTGACAGTAGCTGATCCCTTCGGTTGATGAGTATGAACCCCCATTTGGTTTTGACGAGTATGAACCCCCATCTAGTAAGCCCCCTTTTTTAAGGCCTGATGAGTACACACCCCCATCTGGTGTTTGATGAGTATGAACCCCTGTCTAGTACTTGACGAGTATGAACCCCCGTCTGGTAAGTCCCCCTTTTGTAAGGCTTGATGAGTACACACCCCCATCTGGTGCTTGAAGAGTATGAACCCCCGTCTGGTAAGCCCTCTTTTGTAAACCCTACCTTATAAACCCTCAATCAGAAGAATTAATAATTTTTAGCAAATTTTTTTTTTAATCGATAATAATCTTTCCCTCGTACATAATAGCAATATATAAATTTTCAATAATCCATTCCTGCATTTCATCATTTTAAAAAGTACTAAAAGTAAACATTCATAATTACATATAGATAAAATACTAGTATAGTCCTCCAAAATATTAAGGGCAACATTGAGGATACTTCCTACAGAGCAGCTAACTACATAAAAGAGTAACTACTACTCAGTATCATGTAGGTCTATATACTACAAAAGACTATCTATAAAAGTTTAGATATGTTTATCCCAATACATGTTGCCATCATTGTGGCTCCCAGCTAATGAGTATGAGTTTCATATTCATCGGGTGTGGAATCTGTGTCATCTCCCCTCTCTTTAAACAATGACCGATAAGGTCCAACGAGTACCGCAAGCACAAAAGAAATAAAGAAAACAGAAAGACAAGAGGGTGAGCAACAATTCATACATCATTTTAAAATCAACATCATAAACATTCACAAGTCAATCAAATTCCAAATGATTGATGTTAATGATGCATGATCCTAATATGTTTTCTAAAATGTTTATGCATGCGGGCCCGAATCATTTCTCAAATCAGTACTGGGGTAGCTAGGAGTTGACACTACTAGGCATGGAAAATCCACCCACGGGATTGTTGAGACCCATGCTCAAATATAAACCCAGTAGCTCACTGACCATTGATATACGGTAAGAGCACAGTCAGGTACATGAGAGTTTGTACAGTGGGATCCCCGCCAACAGGTAGCGAGCCTGGGTCTTTTGGGGTCTCCAACCACTACCCTTCCTATCCTCAAGTCCTCCCTCAGGGCCTCCCTATCGTATTCTCAGAGTCCATAATCTCTGATTCCCCAGATTTCACAAATCACCATTTTCAAATGAGTAGTGTATGAGTCCCTAAGTGGTTTTTCTTAGAAATTCACATTTTTCCAAAAATTTTGACAAAGTTTCCCTGTAATACGGACTTCCCAAAAATTTCAAATCACCTGTTACAAGCAGAAAACTTCCAATACAATTCAAAAAGGGTTCACAACCCATCATCCAATTCTTTCAATTTAATTTTCAATGAATTTTCTCATGAAAAACCACCATGCATATAAATGCTCACTCAAAGACCATACATATCATAATAGAGTACCAAGCATGTATTTTACACCATCATACACGTAAGCAATTCATGATCACTTTCACAACCAAGCATATAATGAAATCAAAATTATCAATCATAACAAATTTAGACAAATTCAACAAATAAGGTCAAACAAGTTTATGATGTAATCCTTACTATATAGCCCACCCCTTACCTGATACGTTCACACTTATTCCTTTCAAAGCTTGATGTTGTGTTTCAGCAAAATCTATATACGTAATAAAATGCTAGTTAGAATCTTATATTTCTATGATTCTTGTAGACCCCAAATCTTGCCCGGCCTCCAAATAAAGAGCAGAAGACCTCCTATTCGAAGATGGACGAAGCCTAACAAGCCACTAGGAGAGACTATTAGGCCCCATACTAGGATAGGAGGGATTTTCGGTACAAAAATAAGGTTTCTCGCCTTTTTGGGACGAGACAGCCGTCTCGAAATCGAGACCGCCGTCTCGCCTCATGCAAATGGCGAGACCGCCGTATCACCAAACGAGACGGCGGTCTCACCACCTGCAAATGGCGAGACGGCGGTCTCGCTTTCCCAGACGGCGGTCTCGCCACCTGCGAAGGACGAGACGGCGGTCTCGTTTGGCGAGACGGCGGTCTCGACCCTGTCAAACGAGAACGGCGGTCTCGCCACTGTCAGGCGCGAAAACCTATAAATAGGGGCTCCCTCCCCTCATTTCCACACACCACACAACTTTTGCTCTCCCTTCTCTCTAAAACTTCTCTCTAGAATCCCTCCGACGCATTTCCGGAGCTTCTGAGTGCCTTTGTGAGCGTTTTTTGGCGTCTAGAAAATTTTCCAGCGTCGTGTAGAGTGAAGGGCTGCCAAAAAGCACCCATTTCCTTTCAAAGAAATAAAAAGAAAGCTTGCTTCAGAGGTTTAAATTCTCCCTCTCTACTTTTACTGCTTTAATTTTAAATTATGCAATAGATTAGGGCCATGTAGTCATAACTTTAAATTCTGCAAAATAAAAAGGGCAAAAGCGTATTTTTCTGGTTTATTTATCAATAAAATAGCTGGCCTATCATAGGGAACCCGAAAGGGGCGTAGTAAAGGAACTAATACTTCCTTTACACGTAACTAACTCCCTTACCCAACTCTGGTTCTAATGACCAAAGTTGGTTTTCGAAAACCAACGCCTTTCTAAAACCCCTTTCCCGATGTTTCCGGTAAAAACATCGGTGGCGACTCCACAGAACCCCTCAAAATTAGTCCTTGGGTTAGCCCGGCTATCGGACAACCCAAGGACGACCTTTCGAAAACCTCGCCCCTAGGTTAGCCCGGTTATCGGACAACCTAAAGGCGTTGTAACCACCCATAAAAAACGCGAAAAATCAAAAGGGTCGAAACCATCGCGTCGCTCCGACCGCCTCTTTTTGATGGCGGCGAAAGATGGCGACTCCGCTGGGGAAGCCTCGAGAGTTGATCTCATTTAGTGATGGGCCGCCTTAAAAATAAATAAACCAAGAAAATAACGCATTTTGCCCTTGTATTATAACATGTTTTACGGTTTGGCTTTAATAACTGTTGCTTGTTTATACTTGCGCAATTGTGTGAAATACAAACTGTACACAAATCCTTGCACACTACAGTTCCCTCTATACCCGGGGGCAAGTGAGAAAACCATAGGGAGTGGGTGGCAGGTACGGTTCGCTGTAGTGAGGGCCTTGAGCCCACCAGTGTGATCAGAAACCACCACTCAAGGTGATAACCTTCCTCTTTTGGCAACAAGACTGACTACGGCCTTAGTGCTAAGCATAGTTAGACGGCTGGAGAGTGGGGACCCTATAATGGGGGCACCTTGGGGGCCTTAGCCTGGTGAGAACAGTTAGAACCAACCCTCGCCAATGCACTTTTCTGCAGGAAAACCCTACCTCGTGATAAAAACGAATTCTCGCCTGTTCGTGAATGATCGAATTGTGTGTGCATATGTTTGTTGCATTTGTCTGTTGCATAGCATAAACAAACAACAAAACAAAAATCACAAAAATACTTTCGCAAATAAACACCCTTATCTCGGACAGTCTGCCTTTTAGCTAGCCTGGTTTCAGGTTCTTTGTAAGCTAAGTAGCCATGCAGTTCCAACAGAAGAGATAAGGGACGCTAAAATATTCTTTCACATAAAGCCATATTTTATCTCGGACAGTCTGCCTTTTAGCTAGCCTAGTTTCAGGTTCTTTGCAAGCTAAGTAGCCATGCAGTTCCGACAGAAGAGATAAAAGGCTATAAAATAAACAAATAAACATCAAATAAAAAAAATACAAAATACCCGAAAATAAATAAATGAACTTCTGACAAAGTCAAAACATTCATATTACATGAGTGAAGAAAAACCAAGAGAGAAAATAAAAGGCGAGAGCGCATGCAGCATCATTCAAACAGAATCTCTCATGCATAAGCATATTCATTGTAGTTCAAACACTCAACATGCATTAATAAATTTCTTCCGGGCATTCTAGAAAGTGGCTGGTCCTCTCCACGTCCGCACTCGAGCACAAAAGGCAAAAGCAATGGAAAACTTGGAAGAGCAAAACCGAAAGCTCACCGCGGAGGTCAATACCCTTCGTGAACAGATGCCCCAACTGATGGAGGTCGTACGCCAGGGTCAGAATAAGGGCGAAGACCAAGCTGAACACGTCCCTCACCATGAGGAGGACGAATAAGAATACTTCTATGACGGGAAGGATGCTAAGACTGCACGCATCCTTACCCCAGAGGTATCCAAACAACAGCTCTCCGCCCTAGAGGAGAGGCTCAAGGCAGTCGAAGGGCACAACTTCGACGTCAAGGAGGTGGCAAACATGTGCCTAGTGAAGAACATCCACTTCCCTCCCAAATTCAAGATCCCGGACTTCCCCAAGTATGCCGGGATGACCTGCCCAAAGAACCATCTTACGATGTACTGTCGTAAGATGGGCGCCCATGCTGAGAACGAAAAACTCCTGATCCATTGCTTCAAGGAGAGTTTGGCGGATACAACTCTCAACTGGTACATGAAGCTAGAGAGAGGGCAGGTCCAGAGCTGGAAATAGTTGGTTGATGCTTTTCTTCATCGTTACCGATACAACATTGATCTGACTCCTGATAGGTCAGATCTCAGGACTTTGAGCAAAAGGAACGACGAACCTTTCAAAGCATACGCCCAAAGATGGAGGGAAATGGCTACCCAAATAGAGCCTCCTTTGATTGACAAGGAGACAATGGCTATGTTCATCGATTTATTGACTGGAGCGTACTACGACAAGGCAATAGCCAGTACCTCCAACCTTTTCTCAGACATAGTCACTGTGGGGGAAAGAGTAGAGTAGGGACTGAGGAGCGGGAAGATAGCACAGTCTTCCCAAGCTGGGGTCTCATTCAGGAAGCCTGCCGGTAAGAAGAAGGACGAATTTGTGCATGCAATCAACTTTGCCACTCCTTCTTTTACCCCGCAAACAGCCAGGCAGCCTCGCAAGAAAGAAAGGAAGTTCACTCCGATCTCCACTTCCTATGGAATGTTGCTGCCTCAGCTGTTGGAAGCCAAGCTCCTAACCTGCGCTCCTCCCAAGAAACAGTTGGAGCCTCCCTACCCCGAATGGTATAAGCCAAACGAGAAATGCGCTTACCATTCGGGTTCACCCGGTCACTCTATAGAAAATTTCTTGACCCTTAAGTATCGGATTCAAGAATTAATTAACGTCGGGTGGATAACTTTCGACGCCTCCACTTCCGATGTCGACGCCAAACCTCTATCAAAGCCGGAGTAGCGTAGAGGGAGGACTAGGAGGATCAGCCATAGGGTGTCCTTTTTTAAGCTTTTCTCTGTATCTCCTGCGGTCCCCGCCCGTGGCCACAGGAATTTTGATTAAAAGGGCTTGTACATACATTTCATTTTCATTAATACACGAGGCATTTTGTCATATTCATTCTTTTCCCTCTTCTATTTATTATTCTCTCAAAAATAAATTGAATAATAAAATCTATGACTAAAACAGAACCTAAAACACATCATGTCTGTGATTAATGAGTCTCCATGGATCCTGGAAACTGAGAGCGAATGGGTCGAGTCCGACAGTGAGCAGGAGACCATCTCTCCGGACATGCAAAGAATGCTGGAAAAGGAAGCACGCATCATACAACCGCATCAGGAAGAAACAGAAACTGTCAATTTGGGAGAAGGGGATGATGAGAAAAAGGTGAACATTGGCACCCAAATAAAAGGTAGCATAAGGGAAGAATTGATACAGCTTCTGAAGGAGTATATGGATGTGTTTGCTTGGTCTTATCATGACATGCCTGGGCTCGACACGAGTATAGTGGAGCATAGACTGCCATTAAAAGAGGGGTTTCGACCTGTGAAACAAAAACTCAGGAGGATCAAACCGGATTGGTCCTTAATGATAAAGGAGGAGGTGCAAAGGCAGTTGGATGCCAATTTCCTTGTAGTTTCTAAATACCCTGAATGGTTGGCCAACATAGTACCCGTCATCAAAAAGACCGGGAATAGATGACTTTCCCCTACCACACATAGACACACTGGTAGACCATACCGCTACCAACGCGCTCTACTCCTTCATGGATGGGTATGCGGGATACAACCAAATCAAGTTAGCCGTTGAGGATAGAGAAAAAACCTCCTTTATCACACCATGGGGCACATTTTGCTATCGCGTAATGCCCTTCGGACTCAAGAATGCAGGGGCTACTTATCAAAGGGCTATGGTCACACTGTTCCATGACATGATCCACAAGGAAATAGAAGTATATGTGGATGATATGATCGCCAAATCCAGAAATGAAATGAACCACATTCAATATCTCAAAAAGCTCTTTGACCGACTCCGAAAGTATCAACTCAAACTGAACCCGGAAAAATGTACTTTCGGAGTACGATCAGGAAAACTCCTAGGGTTCATTGTCACCGAAAGAGGAATTGAGGTGGACCCCGACAAAACCAAGGCAATCTTAGAAATTCCTCCACCAAGCACAGAAAAGGAGGTCAGAGGTTTCCTAGGCCGAATCAATTACATTGCCCGTTTCATAGCACAGTTAACGGATAAATGTATCCCCATCTTCAAACTGTTGCACAAAAACCAACCAACGGTGTGGAATGAAGAATGCCAACAAGCGTTCGATAAAATCAAGACTTGTTTAACCAATCCCCCAGTATTGGTACCACCCGTTGAAGGGAGGTCTCTGATCCTATATATATCAATACTTGAAGAGTCCATGGGATGTGTACTCGGCCAACATGATGAAACTGTAAAAAAGGAACGAGCCATTTACCATCTCAGTAAGAAATTTCTAGACTACGAAACCCGCTATACACCATTTGAAAAAACCTGTTGCGCATTGGTGTGGGTCACTCAGTGTCTCCGACAATATATGGCTCGGCATACAACATGGTTGGTCTCCAAAATGGACCCAATTAAGTAACTCTTCGAGAAGCCTATTTTAACTGGAAGAATAGCTAGGTGGCAGGTTCTCCTCTCAGAATTTGATATCATTCATGTCACCCAGAAAGCTATTAAAGGAAGTCCCCTAGCGGACTATCTAGCCCACGGATCAACAAATGAATACCAGTCCTTACAAGACGACTTTTCCGATGAGCATATCATGCACATTGAACACGAAGAGACCAAAGAAGAAGCATGGACTATGCTTTTCGATGGAGCCTCAAACATGCTTGGACACGGGATAGGAGCTATTTTGATATCCCCCGAAAAGAAACACATTCCCGTAACGGCCAGGCTTAATTTCGATTGCACCAACAACATGGCCGAATACGAAGCATGTGCGCTAGGGATCCAAGCAGCTTTAGATCATGGGGTCACTAAACTCAAAATATTCGGTGATTCATCCCTCGTCATATACCAACTTAAAGGTGAATGGGAAACCCACAACTCAAAACTAATCCCATATCTAGAACACATCCAAGACTTAGTTTCAAGAATGGAAAGTGTCACCTTCCAGTATATCCCTAGGGAGGACAATCAAATTGCAGACGCCCTTGCCACCCTATCATCCATGTTTGCCCTAGATCAAGAACATGAGATGCCAACTATTCAAGTTAAGCTGCATGACAAACAAGCTTTTTGCATGGCAGTGAACAACGAGCGCGACCAAAACCCTTGGTATCATGATATCAAGCAATATCTCATAAGGGGCGAATATCCCGAGGGAATCAGCAACAATGATAAGCGAACCATTCGTAAGAGGGCCGTAGGGTTCACGTCGATTGAAGGAACCCTCTACAAAAAGAGCCCCGATTCCACTCTCTTAAGGTGTGTGGATCAAGAAGAGGCCCAAACCTTGATAAAAGAAATCCACAAAGGAGCTTTTGGGACCCACGCACCTGGGCATGTCATGGCAAAGAAAATCCTTAGAGCAGGGTATTTTTGGTCCACGATGGAAGCTGATTGTCACCAATATGCCAAGAAATGTCACAAGTGCCAAGTCTACGGCGATAACATTCATGTGCCGCCCGCACCTCTCAGTAACCTGGCTACACCATGGCCATTTTCTATGTGGGGCATGGATGTCATCGGACCCATTGAACCCAAAGCGTCTAACGACCATCGCTTCATCTTGGTAGCAGTCGACTATTTCACCAAATGGGTTGAGGCGGCATCGTACGCGCATGTAACCCGGAAGGTGGTGACCACCTTCAACAAGAAAAATATTATATGTCGGTACGGCATCCCTCATAGGCTCATTACTGATAATGGGACCAACCTCAATAATAAAATGATGGAGGAATTATGCCAAGACTTCAAAATACAACACCACAATTCCTCTCCGTACTGACCAAAGATGAACGGTGCAGTAGAGGCAGCCAATAAAAATATCAAGAAAATCATCCAGAAAATGGTTGTGACCTACAAAGATTGGCATGAAATGCTTCCCTTTGCCTTACATGGCTACCAAACGTCGGTACGAACCTCCACAGGGGCTACCCCGTTTTCCCTCGTATACGGAATGGAGGTCGTACTACCAGTAGAGATTGAAATACCCTCCCTACGAGTTGTCATGGAAGCAAAATTGACAGAAGCCGAATGGGTCCAAAATCGGTATGATCAGTTGAACTTAATCGAAGAAAAACGGTTGGATGCCATATGTCGGGGGCAAGCTTATCAAAGGAAGATCAAGAAAGCCTACGACAAGAAGGTCAATCCTCGCACTTTCCAAGAAGGGGATCTAGTGATAAAGAAACTACTTCCAGCCCAGAAAGACAAAATCGGGAAATGGACAGCAAACTACGAAGGACCCTTTGTGGTCAAGCGAGCCTTCTCAGGAGGGGCCCTCATCCTCACCAATATGGATGGAGAAGAACTCCGATATCCTGTCAACTCGGATGCGGTGAAAAAATATTACGCCTAAAAGACATTGCTCATGACCCGTCAGGATGAAAACTCGCAAAGAGCGTCCTGGGCAAAAGATAAGGTCTACATTCCTCGCTAGGACACATCCTAAGGCAAAAACCAGAGGTCGAAAAAAAAAAAGAAAAAAAAAACACACACAAAAGAGAGCAATTATTACCTTAGCCGAAAACCGCAAAGGCGACTAAGGTAATACCTTCACAAAAGCAAGCAGACTTCGCATGATCTTCACTCCGGGTTCGAGCATCTCAATTGAAGTAACCGGGAAAAACGGGGAAACAAAGATCACAGACATGATTGTGGCACCCTCATACAGTTTAGCCAACCCTGGCCAGCCTTGCTTACAAATTCTTTTGTAAATCCCCATGTAAAAATAGACCATCTGTTTATATCAATAAAATTGTCTTTCCTTCTCTATTACCTATTTGTGTGAATGCCTCTGTATTAACGAAATATGAGCATGCATAAAACAAGCAATTCAAGAAAGCATAAAAACAAGACGAATGACACCAACCAGGGCCAAGCAAAAAGTACAAGGCAGCCTGCTAGATCGAAAACCCGCAAAGGGCGGTCTAGGCAAAAGATAAGGCTTTCATCAAAAAGAAAAAAAGCCCACCAAAATATTTCAGGCAAAAATTAAAACCCGCTAGATCGAAAACCCGCAATGGGCGGTCCAGGCAAAAGATAGGGTTAAAACAAAAAGTGCAAAAGGAAATAAGAAAGTACCAGTCACTTTCTAAGTGCTCTCAGACTAAAATAACTTGCATCAATAGCATCAACACACAAGTAGCCGCACAAAATGACTTTGTCAAAAAAAAGAAAGAAATTACTTCAGATAAAAAACCAAAAAATGAAAAGCATTCATACATAGAAGGAGACTAGCTCCATGATTGTGATTGAAAACAGGATCATCGAGAACAACTCTCCAAATAATGCCCTCGAGAAAGCAGAGCAAGTCGTCAATCAAGCGACTCATCAAAATAGGAGCTTCTAGAAATCAAAAGCTCTAGTCACCATTTTTCTACCCAATAAAGGAGGGTGCAATCATCCGACATCATAAAAGAAAAGCCGACGGAAAGGCTTAGTCATCCCCAAGAGGATCCCTGAAGGCAACACATAAATTATTATCACGACTCAACATCGCCGTCACATGAGTCATCGAGCACACTCACCCAAAGCCTTCTCCACACTCCCCAACGGAGAATAAAGGTTTCAAGAGCCCATCATCATCAACAGTCAAAAGAGTCCAAACCATCAAGGGCTCAACAAAGGGAAAGGAAAAAAGCTAGCATAATAAAAAAGCTTAAAAAAGAAAAAAAGCATACGCTCAATAAGAAAAGCCAGAATCCTAAATCGCGAGAAAAAAGAGATAAAACTGCGAGAAAAAGGCAGGATTAAGACAAGCCATCACCTCAACCAACAAAACTTTGACTACCAAAACAATGTCGAACAAACAAACAAGAATCATCCGACCAACCCGCAAGAATCGGATAGTCACCACCAAAGATCAAAAACAAAGAATCCCCAGCAAACAAGCAAGCTGGATGAGCACCTGCAAAATCCCCGGTACAACTCGGATGACCATTCAAAGAGGTCCAAGAACATCTACCAACACGGAAATCACTCCCCAAGGAGTCGGCGCATGAGCTACCCGAGCAGTAAGCCGCCACCACCACCAGTCCTACGCAGTGGACTGTACCAACCTAATAGGGGGTTCATACCTATCAACTAGCACACAAGGAGTGCCTGACCGGCGCATGAGCTACCCGAGCAGTAAGCCGCCACCACCACCAGTCCTACGCAGTGGACTGTACCAACCTGATAGGGGGTTCATACCTATCAACCAGCACACAAGGAGTGCCTGACCGGCGCATGAGCTACCCGAGCAGTAAGCCGCCACGACCACCAGTCCTATGCAGTGGACTGTACCAACCTGATAGGGGGTTCATACCTATCAACCAGCACACAAGGAGTGTCTGACCGGCGCATGAGCCACCCGAGCAGTAAGCCGCCACCACCACCAGTCCTACGCAGTGGACTGTACCAGCCTGATAGGGGGTTTATACCTATCAACCTACGCGCGCGTTGCGCCTGATCTGCGCTCGAGCCGGATCAGTAAGTCGCACTACCACCCTGATGGAGGGTTCATACCCATCCAGTCTCACACAACGGATTGCAACTACCAGCCTGATGGGGGGTTCATACCCATCCAGTCCCACACAACGGATTGCAACTACTAGCCTGATGGGGGGTTTATACCCATCAACCAAAGGATCGACTACCGTCAGAAGGAGTATCCGGAGGTTCCACCACGTGTCCACCAAAGGGATCGACTACGTCAGAAGTAGTATCCTGGAGGTGCACGATACAAATTTTCCCCAGAAGATCAACCGCCACAAGACGGGACATCCGAAGGGTAGCCAGGCAAGAGGGTCAACTCCTTTACCTTCCTGTCAATCTGTCTGGCACAACAGGCCAACAGCCGACCAGTCAGGAAAAGGGGGGCCAGCTGTAGACCCCAAATCTTGCCTGGCCTCCAAATAAAGAGCAGAAGACCTCCTATTCGAAGATGGACGAAGTCTAACAAGCCACTAGGAGAGACTATTAGGCCCCATACTAGGATAGGAGGGATTTTCGGCACAAAAATAAGGTTTCTCACCTTTTTGGGACGAGACCGCCATCTCGCCTCATGCAAATGGCGAGACCGCCGTCTCGTTTGGCGAGACGGCGGTCTCGCCACCTGCGAATGGCGAGACGACGGTCTCGCTTTCCCAGACGGCGGTCTCGCCACCTGCGAAGGACGAGACGGCGGTCTCGTTTGGCAAGACGGCGGTCTCGACCCTATCAGACGAGAACGGCGGTCTTGCCACTGTCAGGCGCGAAAACCTATAAATAGGGGCTCCCTCCCCTCATTTCCACACACCACACAGCTTTTGCTCTCCCTTCTCTCTAAAACTTCTCTCTAGAATCCCTCCGACGCATTTTTGGAGCTTCTGAGTGCCTTTGTGAGCGTTTTTTGGCGTCTAGAAAAGTTTTCAGCGTCGTGTAGAGTGAAGGGCTGCCAAAAAGCACCCATTTCCTTTCAAAGAAATAATAAGAAAGCTTGCTTTGGAGGTTTAAATTCTCCCTCTCTACTTTTACTGCTTTAATTTTAAATTATGCAATAGATTAGGGCCATGTAGTCATAACTTTAAATTCCACAAAATAAAAAGGGCAAAAGCGTATTTTTCCGGTTTATTTATCAATAAAATAGCTGGCCTATCATAGGGAACCCGAAAGGGGCGTAGTAAAGGAACTAATACTTCCTTTACACGTAACTAACTCCCTTACCCAACTCTGGTTCTAATGACCAAAGTTGGTTTTCAAAAACCAACGCCTTTCTAAAACCCCTTTCCCGATGTTTCCGGTAAAAACATCGGTGGCGACTCCACAGAACCCCTCAAAATTAGTCCTTGGGTTAGCCCGGTTATCGGAAAACCCAAGGACGACCTTTCGAAAACCTCGCCCCTAGGTTAGCCCGGTTATCGGACAACCTAAAGGCGTTGTAACCACCCATAAAAAATGCGAAAAATCAAAAGGTTCGAAACCATCGCGTCGCTCCGACCGCCTCTTTTTGACGGTGGCGACAATTCTATGTCATGAGAATTTAAATTTACTTTGTATTGGTAATCCATTTCTAATAATATTTTAAGCTCACATTCAGCTTACAATTAACTTAGAAAATTATCCTATTTTGTAGGCACTTAGAGTAGAAAGAATCCTAATAACAACCATGGACAAGGTTCAGTATTTCAAAATTGTCTAGAGTTATATAAGCTGTTTTGGCATGAGATTTGAGCCAAAATTTCAATAACTTAATTACCTACAATATTGATGATGGAAATAAATTCAAATACCCTATAGAATAGATGCAGTTTTCAGTTTTCAGTGGTTGTTTCCAACTAGGCTCAACTACTATAACACTCTGAACATGCCTTGGTAATTGGATTATAACTCTTGCTACACATAAGATATTCACGTGAAATAAATTTCTAAATTTCGGAGATATAATTTCCTACAACCTTTATGAAGGAATCAAGTCCTAATTTCACACGTATCAATCTCAGTAATTAAAAAACCTAGGCTGTTGAAACAGGGCTACCTCTTAACGTCACAGCTAGAACACTTGACAGTAAAATGGGCATAACTTGAGCTACAAATATCCATTTAATGTGAAATCAGTTTCTAAATTTTGAAAACTTAAAGAGCTACAACTTTCATGAAGATACTAATTCCTAATTCTGTTCACACAAGTCCCAAAAATTCAATAAATAGTACCTACGAATTAGGGCTCTTAAAATTCTTAGTTTAACCACTTCTAATCCTCAATTTTAAGCATTATTCTAGTATTCTAGGTGTAAAACCTACAATAACATTCTTCCTACACCCATTCGAGTTGAGCCAAGTGAGGAGAAAAATAGAAAATGCACCGTTTTGAAAAATAAAACGGTAGAAATGTAGAGGAGATTGAGAGAAACAAACTTACCTCTTGGAGCTCCTCAAGAAAACCAAGATTTTTCCCTCAAAATCAAGCTTTAAGGTAAGGAAAGTTTTGAGAGAAAGAGAGAAACGAGGAACCTACGAGAAAAACTTGCAGAATGACACTCTTTCTTTTAAAATTCAAAATTTTCACCTAATAATCCGCTCAGCGCATTTATGCTGCGCCTAGCGGATTACAGACCGCATGTAATAGAGATTTTAAACGCAATCCGCTCAGCGCATTTCTGATGCGCCTAGCGGATTACATTACAAAAAAATTTACCTTCATTCTCTTTTTTTACTCCAACCAAGATTTGAACCCACAACCCCAAAGACTCAAACATCACTCCAAACCATATCAAGCATCATATATTTCTTGTCAAATTATACACATAATAAACTTTTAATGTACCCACACTCAATGCATACAAGAAAACAATAATTTCTAAATGTGACAATTAAAATTGTTAAGTCCATACTCTTTCAATTTCAACCCTAAATCATATAATTACTATCAGGCATCCAGTTGCCCGCGAAACGAATCAATTTTAAGTATTTTCTAAAAATTCCAGAAAAATTCTAGAAAAACACAAATAATCTAACAAACATCAAACTCTACAGTTTCTTTACCCAATTCCTAATAATTTAATTATTAAAATTTTGACAAAGATTTTGTCAAAATTTAACAAACCAGGGGTATTGAGAATCAGGATGTTACACCTTTTGTAAGGCTTGATGAGTACACACCTCCATCTGGTGAAGTGTCTTCGGATGCTCCTTCTTGCGGTAGCTGACCCTTTGGCTGTGGTGGCGGCTTTCTGCTCTAGCTCATGCGCCGAGTGTTGAGATACTTTCTTTTGCCTTTGTTTTTGTCTTTTCTGGGAATGGTCGTCCGGTTTGTGCCGGAGATTCTTTTGGTGCTCATCCAGTTTGTTAGCTGCTGGGATGGTCTTGTTTATTTTTGTCTGACTCTTGCTTGGTTCTCAAAAATTTTTCTTGGTCAATGTAATTTTTGGAAAAGTCGGTGAAGTCTTACCGGGATACTTTTGGGTGTTTCCTTTTTCCGAATGCAAGCACAAAGTTAATCTTTATACGAATGCTTTTTGGTTTTTTATTTGCCTGAAGTATTTTTGTTTGCTTTGATTTTGACAAAGTCATTTTTATGCGACCATTTGTGCGTGGATGCTCTTAATGCAATCTATTTTTAGTTGGGGCACCTAGAAAGTGACTGGTGTTTTTTTGCTATTTTCTCGTGATTTATGAAATTTTTGTTTTTGTTTTAGCCCTATCTTTTGCCTAGACCGCCCTTTGCGGGTTTTTGATCTAGCGGGCTTGCCTTAATTTTTGCCTAGGATATCTCAGCGGGCTTTTTCCGTTTTATGAAGGCCTTAACTTTTGCCTAGACCGCCCTTTGCGGTTTTTCGATCTAACAGGCTGCCCTATTTTTTCCTGAGAATGTCCTAGCAAGCGCTGTTTATTTGGATCCTTCTTTCTTTTGCTTTCTTATATTGCTTGTTTTATACATGCTCATGTTTCGTTAATACAAAGGCATTCTCACAAGTAGGTCAAGAGAAGAGAAGTCAATTTTTATTGATATAATCAAAGGGTTTATTTTTATAGGAGGATATACAAAGGAATTTGTAAGCAGGGCTGGCCAAGGTTGGCTAAACTGTATAGGATATACCAATCATGTCCGTGATTTCTGTTTCTTTGTTTTTCCTGGTTGCTTTAGTTGAGATGCTCGAGCTCGGAGTGAAGATCATGCGAAGTCTGCTTGTTTCTGGGAAGGTATTACCTTAGTCGCCTTGCGGTTTTCGGCTAAAGTAATCATTGCTCTCTCTCTTTTTTTCTTTTTTTTTGAAACCTCTAATTTTTGCCTAGGACGTATCCTAGTGAGGAATATGGACCTTATCTTTTGCCTAGGATGCTCTTTGTGAGTTTTCATCTTGACGGGTCATGAGCAATGTCTTCAAGCGTAATACTTCTTTACCGCATCTGAGTTGACTAGGTGTCGAAGCTCTTCACCGTCCATGTTGGTGAGGATAAGGGCTCCTCTTGAGAAGGCTCGTTTGACCACAAAGGGTTCTTCGTAGTTTGCTGTCCACTTTCCAATTTTATCTTTCTGGGCTGGAAGTAGTTTCTTTATTACCAGATCCCCTTCTCGAAAGGTGCAGGGATTGATTTTCTTTTCGTAGGCCTTCTTGATGTTCTTTTGATAAACTTGCCCCGACATATGACGTCTAACCGTTTTTCTTTAATTAGGTTCAGTTGATCGTATTTGTTTTGGACCCATTCGGCTTCTGTCAATTTCGCTTTCATAACAACTTGTAGGGAGGGTATTTCGACTTCTATAGGTAGTACGACCTCCATGCCATATACGAGAGAAAACGGAGTGGCCCCTGTGGAGGTTCATATAGAAGTTCGGTACCCATGCAGGGAAAAGGGTAACATTTCGTGCCAATCTTTGTATGTTACTACCATCTTCTGGATGATCTTCTTGATGTTTTTATTGGCTGCCTCTACCGTACTGTTCATCTTGGGTCGGTATGGAGAGGAATTGTGGTGCTGAATTTTGAAATCTTGACATAATTCCTCCATCATCTTGTTATTGAGGTTGGTCCCATTATCAGTAATGAGCCGATGGGGGATGCCATACCGACATAGTATATTCTTCTTGACGAAGGTGGTCACCACTTTTCTAGTCACATGTGCATATGATGCTGCCTCAACCCATTTGGTGAAGTAGTCAATGGCCACCAAGATAAAACGATGGTCGTTAGATGCTCTGGGTTCAATGGGTCCGATGACGTCCATGCCCCACATAGAGAATGGCCATGGTGTGGCTAGAGTGCTGAGAGGTGCGGGCGGCACGCAAATATTATCGGCATAGATTTGACACTTGTGACATTTTTTAGCATATTGGTGACAATCGGCCTCCATTGGGAACCAAAAATACCCAGCCCTTAAGATTTTCTTTGTCATGACATGCCCAGGTGCGTGGGTTCCAAAGGTCCCCTTGGGAATTTCTCTTATCAAGGTTTGGGCTTCTTCATGGTCTACACACCTTAAGAGATGGAATCGAAGCTCTTTTTGTAGAGGGTTTCTTCAATCAACGTGAACCCTACTGCCATTTTACAGATGGTTCGTTGATCATTATCATTGATTCCTTCGGGATATTCGCCTTTCATGAGGTATTACTTTATGTCGTGATACCAAGGGTTTTGATCGCGCTCGTCATTTATTGTCATGCAAAAAGCTTGTTTGTCATGCAGCTTGATTTGAATGATTGGCATTTCATGTTCTTGATCTAAAGAGAACATGGATGATAGAGTAGCGAGGGCGTCAACAAATTGATTATCTTCCCGAGGGACATACTGGAAGGTGACGCTTTCCAGCCTTGAAACCAAATCACGCATGTGCTCTAAATACGAGATTAATTTAGAGTTTCGGGTTTCCCATTCACCTTTAAGTTGATAAATGACAAGGGATGAATCACCGAAGACTTTGAGTTTAGTAACCCCATGATCTAGAGTGTAGACCCCTAATTTTGCTCGACCACTCAATAAAGGCTAAGAAGACTTTCTATCTGAAGATAAAGCTTCGGTGGACGTCTATCGGCATCAATCGACTTCCGAATAAATAAAGGAAAGCTTCCCGAGAGTCCCAGAACACAAAATCTGGCCAAAACAGTCGAGACAGTCGTCACAGAAGTCGGGAGAGCCGTCCCAGTCATTCCAGACGACCGTCCCACATGCCAAACAGCCGTCTCAACCATTTTTGACACTTGGGACGGCCATCCCTGTTTTCTGCACCCCAGACGGTCGTCCCGAGCTGCCAGGCTGAAAAAACTATAAATAGGAGCTCATTTGAGCGTTTTTACACACACCAGACACTTGTCTTCTCTCCCTCTTTCGAATGAACTCTTCGATTGCCTAAAAAGGTAACAATCGATTAAGGAAGATTCTTCCGACATTCGATTCTTCTTAAAATGTTGGTAGAGTCGGTCTTGTATTCGGGGAGGAGAGTCCTTGTAGTGTGGGGGATTGTCAAAACGCATCCTTAGAGTTAAAGAGTTATAATAAAAAACTTGCTACGGAGGTTCTTTTCACTTCTCTTCTCTTTTATTGCTTTATTTACTGCTTTCTGTATGTAATAGAAAATAGAATAATGTAGATAGCCATTTTTTAATATTGTATAATAAAATAGGGTAATAGCATAATTTCTCTTAATATTTACTTGATGAATTAATCCGTCATAGGGAACCCGAAAGGGGTGTCGTGGGGGTGCTAATACCTTCCCTACGCGTAACTAACTCCCTTACCTAACTCTGGTTATAATGGCCAAGTTTGGTTTTTCTTAAAATCAACGCTTTTTTATCCTTTTCCAATGTTTATGGTCAAAATATTGGTGGCGACTCCATAAGTCTCAAACATGGGTGGCAGATACGACCGGCTTGTTGCCACACGGGGCTACAACTGTTGTCGGAAAACCACCAACTCAAGGTGATAACTCTCTTCTTTTGGTCTAAGGATGTCGACACGGAGTTCCGTGCATGACCCGAGGATTGAGAGATTGAGAGGTCCCTATAATGGGGGCACCTTGGGGACCTTTGGCCTTGGTGAGAACAGTTTAGAACCGCCTTAACCAAGCACATTTTTGCAGGAAAACCCTACCTCAAAATTAACGTGACTCTGCTCGTGAATGAATGAATTGTGTGTGCATTTGTTTGCTGCATTTGTATTGATACATTAGCATAGGGTAATCATACAACAGACAAAAATAGTAAAAAATCCTAAAAAACCATAAAAGTGATAAGAATAAACCAACTTTATCTCGGACAGTCTTCATTTAAGCTAGCCTGGTTTCAGGTTCTTTGTAAGCTAAGTAGCCACGTTGACCAACAAAAGAGATAAAGGGTTATAAAAAATATAAAAAACAATTTAAAGCAATAAAAAATACCTCTTACAATAAAAAGATTTTCGACAAAGTCGTATCATTCATACAACATCATTTCATAAGAAAAAACCAAGAGAGAAAATAAATGCAGCATGCATACACATCATTTTAATAAACCTCCAAAAAATGGGTCTTAGGAGCGTTTTTTGGGAAAATTACTGGGTCAAATCCCCTTTAGGGATTTTCAACCTGATTCTTCACCTTTTTCTCTTCGTTTTGATATGTTTTGCATCCAAATCGGACATGCCAGTAAAAAAGTTATCCTACTTTCAATATCTGTCGTCATAAAAAGTATTTTTGTAATGCATGCATAAACACATTCATTCTAGGATGCATTATATATCCTTAGATAATAGTGAAAGAGACCCAAGTGCGTTTATAACCTTCCTAGAAGAGATAAGTGCGCTAAGGTATGATGGTAACCTTTTGAAAAAAGGGAACCATCACACCAAGGTGGGTATGGTACTCCCTAAAGCATAAGCTTTTAGGAAAACACCAAAGCTATGGTCTAAGACATATTTATCCCACACTGATCATTCATAATAAAAAAAATAATAAAAATCTTTAAATCATTTAGAAAGTGGCTGGTCTTCTTCCTATCCCCACTCATGCGCAAAAGCTAATAGGAGGGAGCAATTAGAGGAACAGAACCGTATGCTCATCGTTGAGCTTAATGCCATAAAGGAGCAGTTAGAGAAACAAAACAACAGGCTCACCACTGAGTTTAACTTTGTAAAAGAGCAGATGGCGTATTTAATGAAACTAATGCACCGACAATACTTCCACAATAGGGTATCTGAGCAACGAATTTTTGCCCTAGAAGAGAAATTAAGGGCATTAGAGGGATACAACTTTGATGTAAAGGAGGTAAGCGATGTACGCCTTGTCGAAAATACTCGACTCCCTCCCAAGTTTAAGAAATCCCACGCATCATTCAAGAAGTCCTTTGGCAAGAAGAAAGAGGGGAGTATAAATGCCATCAACCTCAATACCCCTTCTTCCTCTTCACAACCATCTAGGCAGTCACGCGGACAAGAGAAAAAATTCACTCCTATGGAAGTCTGCTGCCAGAATTGATAAACGACCATCTCCTAGCATATGTCCCTCCAAAGAAGATGGATCCACCCTACCCAGAATGGTACAAACCTAATGAGAACTGCGGTTACCATTTAGGCGCTCCTGGGCATTCTGTGGAGAATTGCATGGCCTTGAAATATAAGGTCCAAGATTTGTTGAATGCTGGGTGGATCACCTTCAATACTGCCGACATGAATACCAAGCCTCTATCACAACCAGAACACTGAGCCTGGGTAGAGAAGACCAGATGATTAGGGCTCCTCATTAAAAAGTATAAATAAATAAAAAAATATATAAAAAATAATAAAAAAAAGCTTCTGGGGCATCTCTCGCGGTTCTTGTCCGTGGCCGTGAGATATTTTGATTAAAGGGGATCTGTATATATTTCTCCTTTCATCAATACAACGAGGCATTTTTCATAATATTCATATTCTTCTCATTCTTTTCTCTCTCACTCCAAAATAATTAAATAAAATCTAGACCCAAATAAGGACCATATAAACAGTCATGTCTGTGATTGAAAACTCTCTACGGGATCTGAAAGTCGAGGGCGAATGGATTGAGTCAGACATTGAGGATGGGACCATTTCCCCAGACATGCAAAGACTGTTGAAAAAATAAGCTCAATTGATACAGTCCCATCAGGAAAAAACTAAGGTCATGAATTTGGGATAAGGAGATAATAAGAAAGAAGTAAATGTCGGTACCCAAATTGATAATGACAGGGAATGGGCAATAACACCTTTGCGTTTATTCATGATTCGTCCTTTCCCTTATTCATCGGATAAAACTGTACCGTGGAGATACATAGAAGAATCGTCCATTAATAAAGATATCTCCAATATAGTCGGCATTGGGGGCACGATGAGAAGCAAAAGAATTTATTCACCCAAGGAGCTACAAGATAATGCTCCTAAAAACAAGAAAAATAAAGAAACCGAAGAGGAAAAGGAAAAAGAATCCAAGGGGAAGATTAAGTAGACCTTGGATTAACGGTGTTAGGGCAATTTCTTCAACGCTCCACCGAAAAATCAAATACGTGGTAGGCGACAAGTTGATCATGGTTCAAGCTAAATACTACATTCGAATCAGCGAGCCGTCCACCATACCTTAAATGGATGCGGCTGAAGAAGATATTTGAAAATATGGAAAGACTTCCTAGTAATATGAAAGTGTCCCATATAATGAAGAGATATGGATACAGCCCAGGACAAGGGCTTGGAAAGGATGCTCAAGGAATAAGAGAGCCACCAGATTTTAAGGATAATCCTTTAAAGTACGACCCTACAAAAGATCAAGTCGTACAAAGAAAAGAGAAGTCTCCCCTCCATACCTTAAAGACGATCCTCCGAAAATGAGGGATATTAGCATCAAGGGTAGCGTTAGTCATTAGATGTCCTTCTACCGATTTTAAGGGATGTAAACCCAATGACTATTAGAGATCACTCCTCGGGGTGTGCCCGACCCCCGAGCATCTTTAGGGCACGCATTACCCTTTGAATTACAAAAGAATGATATTCTTACTATCTGCTTCTTTTCTCGTTAATCATATCTATACCCCATAAATAACCATGTTTAGACAGACATTTTGTTCCAAAATACATCAAAATAATCAAAACACTATAGACGAAATGAAGCCAAAGTTAACATGATTGATTAGCTAGAGACACGAATAAGAAAATCGTGTTTTGACAATGGTTTGAGAAAAGAAATTATTATTAAAAGAAGCCCGTCAAGGTCAAAGGCCAAGACAAAAAGATAAAAGGGCAAAATACTAGGCTGAGAACCCAAAAGGGCGGACTAGGAAAGTTAATCAGTCACAAATAAGCAGTTGAAGATGCCACCTCATTAAAACAAAAAGTTTGTTTAAACTAGCCTAAACACCGACCAACCTTGGCTAGCCATTCTTACAGAAACTATTATTTCATAAGAAATCTCACTAAAACACAAGCCTTTGCAATAAATTCCTTTCTTTCTATTCTCTTGACCCTTCACCATAAAGCATTCAAGTAATTGGCTGGGAAATGTGGAAATATAGTGATCAGTAGGAGGATTGAAATCCCTAAGGAAAGGAATAGGGGCATTGACATGGCAGTTGCTTTACATTCAAAATGATTACTCTTCGGTTATAGCAAAAATCTGAGACGGAAAATCGGTACAGCTAATCATGTTGACAAAAGCACAGGATGATGGAAGCAAAATTAATAAAAGCCGAACGGGTTCAAAGCCGATATGACCAGCTAAACCTTATTGAAGAAAAACGGTTGAATATTATATGTCACGGACAAACCTATCAAAGGAAAATAAAAAGGCTTACGAAAAAGTCAACCCTCATATTTACCATAAGAGGGATTTAATGGTAAATAATGTGCTTCTGGCCCAGAAGAATAAAATTGAAAAATGGGCAGCAAATTGTGAAGGACCCTTTGTGGTCAAATGAGCTTTCTTGGGAGGAGCTCTTATTCTCGCCAATATGGATGAAAAAGAACTTTGACACGTAATCAACTCCAATATGGTAAAGAAGTATTATGCTTGAAGACATTGCTCAAGACCCGTCAAGAATGAAAATCCACAAAGGACATTCCTGGGCAAAAGATAGGGTCCATATTCCTCGCTAGGACACGTCCTAGGCAAAAAGTAGAGGTAAAAAAAAACTAAGAGCAATGGTTACCTCAGTCGAAAACCGAAAGGCGGCTAAGGTAACATTTTTCCAGAAGCAAGCAGTCTGCATAGTCTTTACTCTGAGCTCAGGCATCTCAACTAAAGCAATTAGGAGAACCAAGGGGGCAGATATCATAGACATGACTGTTTAAGCTTATACAATATGGCCAACCCTAACCAGCCATTCTTTTAAATACCCTTGAAATCCTTCTATAAAAAAATAATAACTTTTGCTCATTTATCAATAAAATTCCCTTTCATTTCCTTTCTCTTGACCAAATATTATGAAAATGCCTCTTTATTGATAAATCATAAATATGCGCAAAGACCTTTAATTAAAGATCAAGCATGCATCTAAAAAAGAGGAAGCATAAAAAAATAAGAAAAATGAATGCTTGCTAGGATATTCTTAGGTAAAAATTAGGGTAGCCTGCTAGATCGGAAACCCCAAAAGAACGGTCTAGGCAAAAGATAAGACAAAAGCCCCCTAATATATTCTAGGCAAAAACTAAGGCAGCCCGCTAGGTCGAAAACCCGTAAAGGGCGGTTTAGGCAAAAGATAGGGCTCAAACCAAAAGATGAATAAAAAAAAGGGGGGGGAGCCCATCATCATGGTCATAAAGGAGGAGCCCATCGGCATATTCATAAGAAACCAACGGGAGAAGGCCAGTTACTTTCTAAAAGCATAAAAAATAAATAAATAAATAGATTGCATCTAGAACATCCACACACAAAGTAGTTACACAAAACGACTTTGTCAAACTCAAGAAAAAAATATAATTTTCTTTAAATAATAATAATAAACATGCATATAAGGAGGCCAGTCTCCATACTTGTGATTGAAAACAGGAGACGTCAGAACCCAGTCTCCAAGTAAAATTTGAAGCACTTGGTGGATTTGGTGAAGACATAGATATAGCTTAGGTTGTGGGTGTGTAGGTGATTGGGTTTTAGTTTAAGCACTTAATCTCTTGATAGTCCATTATATTTTGTGATAAGCGCCTTATAATGTTGCATCCCATTGAAAATCATTTTTCTGCATGAAAAACTAACATCTAAGTATTAAAAGAACAAACTAAGTTTTTCAATCTGTTGAAAAGGATTTTCAATCTGTTAAAATCACTCAACATAATAAGTGGTCATACATAGTCGTATTTTCAATTGATTGATTCGCGGAATCAACAAGTTAAAATAACTCAATGAATTTTTCAATATCAAAGTTTCGCATTTTCAATCTGTTGAAATGATTTTTAAATCTGTTGAAACAGAAAGATTTTTTCAGTCTAAGAGTTTTTAGAAAATCAATCTGTTGAAATATTTTTCAATCTGTTGAAACAGAAAGACTATTCTTTCAGTCTAAGAGTTTTTCAGAAAATCAATCTGTTGAAATATATTTCAAACTGTTAAAACAGAGAGGCTATTTTATTAACTAAGTGTTTGCAGGATTTCAATCTGTTGAAATAAATTTCAATCGATTGAAACAGAGAGCTGTCATTTTTCTAAAGCTGTTTCAATCCATTGAAAACTCGAAACAATCGATTGAATGAACTTTTAAATGAAATCAATCGATTGAATCGTGGTTTCAATCGATTGAAATGTATTCTGATCGATCATAGTTTCATTCTGATCGATCATAACTCGGTCTGATCGATCATACTTCAGTTCTAATCGATCAGAGTCTCTTCTAAACTGTTATACTCTCAAACTAATCGATCATTTGACTCTCTGAAACAGTTTTTGACAGATGAAACATTCTGATTCTTTGTTTTACTCTATATATACAGAATTGATCTATCTTTTGAAATATATACAACACACTACTTGAGAAAACTTGTGAAATCAATCTGTGAAACTTTCATATACGTGACTTTCTCTGCATTCAAGAATCTTTTCATATCATAAGGTGCTGTGATCAGAATTGTGGTCAATCAAAGAGAGAAAGTGCTGTTAGAATTTGTTCTGGACAATTAGAACTTCAAGTCCAGGTTTTTTCTTTCCATACTCTTTTGTAAAAGTGTGATTGTGCAGGTTGGATTGTGATCTGCACTTGGTACGATGCATCGGATTTGGTTACTTGGGTGGTTTTCAAGATTCTATCTTGTGGGTTTGCAAGATAGTTCTTGGGGTAGATTGGTGAGTATCTACTGGTTGTAATTTTCACTTGGTATTAGTGGAACTTGACTGGTTTGTCAAGAACTGGATGTAGCTACTGGATTAGAGTGAACCAAGTATAAATTTGTGTGTTAAAATTCTTCTTTCATCTCTTTTATTTTTTGTCTATAAACTTGTTGTGTTTAAACCAAATTACCTTCGCAAAGATTGAATAAAGATAACTCATTCTTCCAAAAGAAAGTAAGTTTTGCGAAAAAGTTTTAAAGTTCAATTCACCCCCTCTTGAACTCAACCATTAATTCTTTCAATTGGTATCGGAGTCTGGTTCTTGTAAGTTACTCAAGAAATCGGTCCAATGGTCGAGGGAAAGATGACTTTTTCGAAGGAGCCTCCATAAACAGGCCTCCACTTTTTTCTCGGTGTGAATTATTCTTTACGGAAGGTTAGAATGAAAATCTTTATTGAATCTCTTGATAGAGGCATTTGGGAAACAATTGTTAATGGTCCTTACAAACCAACTCATACAGTAGATGGTAAAGTAGTTGAAAAAGATTGGGCTGAATTAAGCTGATGTAGAAAATAGGAGAGTCCAATATGATTATACTGCAAAAAATATTATTACCTCTGCTTTAAATCTTGATGAGTTTTTCGGGGTGTCTCAGTGTGCCTCTGCCAAAGAGATGTGGGAAATTTTAGAGGTCACACATGAAGGAACATCTGATGTGAAAAGGGCAAGAAAGCATGAGTTAATCGGGGACTATGAGTTGTTTAAAATGCAGCAAGGAGAAACAATTGCGGATGTGCGAGAAAAGGTTCACGCACATAGTCAATCATCTAATTGGGTTAGGAAAGATTTTTGACAAAGAAGAGTTGAACATCAAAATCTTAAAGTGTTTGGACAGAACGTGGCAACCAAAGGTGACAAGCTATATCGTAATCAAGAGACTTGATCGAAATGACTACCACTTCACTTTTGGTAAGTTAAGGGAACATGAGTTGGAAATCAATTGGTTCAAAGAACAAGAGAATGCAGAAAAGAAAAGTAGAAATATTGTTCTCAAGACGATTGAAGAAAACAAGTGGATCTCAAGAAGATGAATCAGATAACCCGACTTTTGTTGGTTAAGAAATTTGGGAAATTTCTTAGAAGAAAGAAATAGTAACCGGCCAAGTAAAAAGGTACAATGATAAAAAGACTCGAACTGCTCAAAATACTATTACTTGTTATTCTTGTGGTAAATAGAGGTCACATAAAGAGTGATTGTCCCAAAAGACCAAGAATCGTAACAAGAAAGAATCAAGATACAAAGGGAAAAAGGCCTATATAGCCTAGCAAGACAATGATTCATCTTCCAAACTGAATCCGAAAGTGAAGAGGTGAACCGTGTTTGATGGTCGGCCGTGAATCCTCTTCATCACATGTAAGTTCAACTCCTACGAGAATGAAATGAATTACAAGCACATTACTAAATGCTTTCAATGAAATGCATAGTGAAGCGAAAGGAAATTTATCTCATACAAATAATTCGGTTGAAAGGTTTAAATAACTGGTTAGAAAATAGAGTTAAAGTTCTCGAAAAAGAACTATTAGAAAGCAAAACTGATTTAGAACATCTAGATATTATCTATTCATCTCGTGATAATGTTGTCGTTAATAAGAATTGTGAAAAATGTATTGTTTTACAAAATAAGGTTGATTACTTGACTAAAACCTTGACAAAATTTACTCAAGGTAAAGAGAATTTAGATGCACTTCTTGGGTCTCAAAACTGCGTGTTTGAACATTCGGAATCGGGTACAAACCTAAGAATGGGGTAAAAACTAAAAAATATTTGAACTTCTTTTCATACGGAAAAACAACAGCATCCCCTTTCTCATCTTGTCATTACTGCATGAAGAAAGGACATACTATAAAATTCGTCATGCTAGAAAATATTTTGTTCCGCAAGGTAGGAAGAGATGGGTTCCAAAGCATGTTAAATGTAAAATTTGACTCCTAAGGACCCAAAATACGTAAGGGTACCAAATACTTGATGTTTGATCTTTCGAGAACAGAACAAGAGTCCCTTTGGTACCTTAGACAACTGGATGATGCTCAAGGCACATGACAGATGACATTTCAAAATTCCAGAAGCCTGAAATTGAAGAATGGAGGTCATGTGACTTATGGAGACTGTTAGAATCGCGCAGCGGAATGTTCGCGTGGTCGGACAAAAACCAAGAGGGGGGGTGAATTGGTTTCTTAATAAAAATTAGGTTTTCAAAATTTTCCCCTAATTTTACCGATTAAAAACTGCGTAAATGTAAATAGAGAAGAGTAGAGAAGATTACACAAGAGGTTTATACCGGTTCTGGATCAAAAGACCCTACGCCTAGTCTGCTAATCACTCAAAAGAGGATTAACGACTGTCACTAAGAACAAATTGTTACAAACAGATTACAAATGAACAGATAAAGATCGTAATACACCTCTCTTGAAATCCACAAGAGATGATGAACAACTTTTCCCCGCAGATTCGGACAGAGACACAATCCACTAAGAACTCCACTTAGTGATTCTTATCGCTTCTAGCCCACACCAGGTCTCGGAAAGCCCCCTTTCCTTGCAACAAACAGCTTCTTCGGCACTCACAACGACTTAACTTTTGTATGGAAAAGGTTGTTCTTGCTTTTCGAGTGCCAAAGCAAAGTTTAAGTAGGGAAATTAGGGTTTAGGAATTGGGGATTTCGAAACTAGGGTTCTTGGTAATTGAATTTTCGAAAATAGGGTTTGTTTGATGTTTAAAATCGAAACAGATCGAAATAATCGATTATTTGGAGTAATAATCGATTAAAACAGAAGCCAAATACGTCGAACCCAATCCTCTCTAGTTTAATCGATTATTTGGTGAAATAATCGATTATCTATACGGAGCGTACGGAATAATCGATTATTTTGTTGTTTAATCGATTAAAACGAGTGAGTTTTAGTATAGAAAATGGTTTTCTCACTTGTTTTAATCGATTATATACCTATTTAATCGATTAAAGCCGAGCCTGCATGATAAATTTGAGCATTTTGAAGCTTCTAAGTTACGAGACTATGTACCGGCTATCTTAGACTCTAAAATTACGAGACTCAATCAAGCTAAAACAAAGTTATTACAATACGAAATCATCAATCTTCAATCTTCAATACTCTAAGTCTTTAAGCTCTTGGATCATCATCAAAATCAACATTCTTCATGATCATTATTTGCAACATCAAGTCCTTGAATGTTCAACAATCTCCCCCTTTTTGATGATGATCAAAATTATCTTTTAAAGCCCTTGTAATAACCTTGTTTTATCCGTCATACTAACAAACACATTAAACATACCGAGATAAAATTAATATTGAATCATAGGCTTTAAATTTTTCTCCCCCTATTTTGATTATAATCAAAAAGAACTTCTGCAACATCAATCATAAGAGCTCCCCCTCAAAATATGCATAAGTTAGAGAAAGCTCCCCCTCAATCATAGCATGAAAGAAACATCAAATTTTATTTCATAATCATTCATTCATTACAATATAAAGATATTAATAAAATCTAAAATTCTTCACTATCCTCATCATTAAAGTGAGTATCAAATCTATTTTCTAATCTACCCACTCTATCATCTACATCGGATATACGGCGAATAATTTCATCATGTCGTACACCGGAAAGATTGAAGAATGATTGCATTCTTTGATTCATGTCGGAAAGCATATCTTCCATGGATTGTCTTGATTCTTGATGAGAAGAGGATGTTCCTATATTTTGGATTTGGGTAGAGGGAAATTCAGTTCTTTGGAGGCATATCTTCATCAGAGTCTTCAATTGCATCACCTTGATTTTGGACGTCATCTTTATGAACATAGATGTCATTGACCCGCACCATTTGTAGATGAATCAAAGTGCTGTCCAGCATGCGGTTCAAGTTAGTAGTTCGGACAACTTGTTCACCTTCGACATTGACTCCTTTATATTCAAGAATTCGGGATACAAGAAGAGCATATGGAATTTTGAATGTTGGATGACGTTTGGCCTTTAACATTGTCATTGTGACAAGAACACCCCAATCTAAAGGTTCATTATTCATTATGGCATGAATAATGCGAAGATCAATAGAAGAGCATTGGGCATGATTTGTGGCCGGGGACATAAAATCCGGACAAGCAAATGAAGAATCATGCGTTCTTCCTTCTTCAAGGGTCCAGCATGAAGAATACGTCCAATCTCCATGGAGGGATTCCGCAAAAAAGATCTATAAGCTAGGAACCTGTCAAAATCATCTAGCTCACCATAAACGTTAATAGCATCTTCTCTAATTGGGAAGTGAGCAACATTTTCCCAAATATCATCATCTAGAATTATGGTCACTCCTTTGACACGGGATGTAGCAATTTGATCCCTAAACTTAAATCTAGAAAAGAATACCCTAACTAAGTCAGGATAGTAAGTACCTTGCATTTGGATAAATGGGAGAACTCCTTGAATTTCAAGAAGATTTGGAAAATTAAACCCTCTATGTATAAATTGCTCACCAATGAGAAACTTAGGAGAAATGATGGCACGTTCCTTCCAGTACATCAGAAATTCTTGTTGCCCTTCCGTATCAGAAATCCATCCTTCAACAGAATTAGGACGGGAAAGAGAAGAAGGTGCAGATCTTCTTCTTGTAGGAATCTTAAGGCGGGATGATGAGGCCAGTAGAAAGAATAGATAAACTTGAAGAGATTTTGGAGACAAGTGAGGGAATAATGAAGCAAAGAGAGTATAGATTTCAAGAAAACTTGATTACAAGAGTTAGAAGTGAGTATAATTGACCTAGATGTCTCTATTTATAGAGAAAACACTTCCAACGGTCATATAGAAGAGATTCCATGGCAAAATATCCGTTGGCAACGGCTAGGAGGCAAGCTGAGTCGTATTTAATCGATTATATTTCAAGATAATCGATTATTCCTATATCGAACGACTTTAATCGATTATTTCTAGCAAATAATCGATTATCGAAGGCATTTAATCGATTATTTCACGAAATAATCGATTATTCCGAAGGAGAATACCCTGTTTTGGACGTTTTGAGGAAAAATAATCGATTATTACTTCCAATAATCGATTATTCCAGAGGCTATATCAAGTTTTTGAGATTTATATGCATAATAACCTATGAACATGCTACACCACGAATTTTAACATAACAATCATCCGAAAGCAGTCAAATTAAGCAGAATTTAAGCTATTTCTAATATCCCTAAGTCTCTTCTAAGATCATAGAATCTATCCTTGGGTAGAGGCTTAGTAAATATATCTGCTAATTGACGTTTAGTGTCTACATACTCTATCTTACGGTTTCCTTTCTTGATATGATCTCTTAAAAAGTGATGTCTTATTTCAATATGTTTAGTCCTAGAGTGCATTACTTGGATTCTTAGTTAGGTTGATTGCACTCGTATTATCACACATTAATGGAATGTCATTTAAATATATGCTATAATCCTCTAATTGTTGTTTCATCCACGGAATTTGAGCACAACAACTACCAGTTGCAATATATTCGGCTTCGAGTGGTAGATAAAGCTACACATGCTTGTTTCTTAGAATGCCATGATATTAAGGATGAACCTAACAAATGACATGTCCCACTAGTGCTTTTCCTATCAATTTTACATCCACCATAATCGGCATCAGAATATCCTAATAAACTAATACAAGCATCGAGACGGATACCACAAGCCAAATCCAGTAGTTCCTTTTAAGTATTTTAAAATATGTTTTACTGCAATTAGATGAGATTCTTTAGGACAAGCACTGAAATCTAGCACACACACGAGACAGAATGCATAATATCGGGTCTACTTGCAGTTAAGTATAATAGTGATCCTATCATACCTCTATACATAGTTTGATTAACTTCCAAACCTGATTCATCCTTGTCTAGATAGCATGAAGTTCCCATGGGTGTGTTGGCTTCCTTTGAGGTGTCCATTCCAAACTTTTTGAGAATCTCTTTGCGGTATTTAGTTTGAGAGATGAAAGTGCCATCTTTAAGTTGCTTGATTTGAAGTCCAAGGAAGAATGTTAATTCTCCCATCATAGACATTTCAAACTCTCCCTGCATAATCTTAGCAAATTCTACACATAACAAACTATCGAGTTGATCCAACAATATCATCAACAAGTAGCACATCCTTGATCTCCAAAGTGTTTGCACCGCAGTTGCTTGATTGATTGCTAAAGGATGTGTGAAAACTTATATTCAATGTGTGTTTAAAAAGTTCAAGCCAAACTTGTTTTTATAGACGATTTTCAAAGCTGCTTGGTTTAATTAATCTGTTAAAAGATTCTTTTAATCTGTTAAAAGTGCAGTTTTAATCTGTTAAAACTTCTTTTAATCGATTAAAACGCAGTGTAGAAAAAATTTTTAAGTTGTTTTAATCGATTGAAACGAGATTTAATCGATTAAAGAGTTCGATCGGTCATAACTAAATTCGATCGATCATAAGCTGATTCTGATCGGTCATAATTGCATTCGATCGATCATCCGACCCTTTAAATGATTTTAATCGATTGAAACGTGTTTTAATCGATTGAAAAGAATTCTGATCGCTTATAATTTGATTCTGATCGATCATCCTGACCCTTTAAGTGATTTTAATCGATTGAAACGTGTTTTTAATCGATTTAAAAGATTCTGATCAGCTCATAATAAAAATCTGATCGATCATAATGAGTTCTAAATGGTTTTAATCGATTAAAAACAAGTTGTATCGATTAAAATACTGTAAAAACACTTCTTTGAACATTCTAAGTGATTTTATTTGGTTCTTTCAAAAGCTGCATCATTTAAAAACATGTTTTAAGAAAGCTTTTGTAAAAATACTTTGTTTTTAGTTGTTTAAAACAATTTTAGAGGCTTTTCGCAAAAATCTTTAAGTGAAGAACCTTCATGCAATAGAAAAGATAAAATGTTTTTACCTAATCATTCTGTTTAAAACATACTAAATGATCCATTTTCTTTGAATAAATACAAGATACAAATAGATTTATTTAACAATTGGAACCCAAATATATTTACCTTTAGGAACACCAAAATGTTTAATTTTACACTTATTTGAAGTGTGACCTTGTTTCATACAATAGAAGCATGCATTTGGAGTAGCTTTAGAACAAGATACATTATTAACATGACATGCTCTAGTTCCTTTTTCTACCCATATTCTTTTCTTTTTAGATTTACTCTTTTTCAAAGGAACTCTTTGATTTACATTATTTTGAGCAATTACCATTTCATGCTTCTTAAGATCATCAATTTCTTTTTCGGCTTTGTCAAGAAAATGGTTAAGAATATCTATGTCATATTCATGCTCTTTACAATTTGCACAAGCTAAGTCCTTATTCTCATCTAAGCATACAATTATCGTATTAGCTACCTCCTTTTCTTCTAAACATGCAATTTTCAATTTTAAGGATTCATTTTCCTTTTTGGATCTTCTTAGATTTTTCTTTACAACTTTAAATTCGTTTTTCATATCCATAAATGCAGTAAATAACTCATTATAAGCATTTTGCAATTCATCATGGTCATTTTCTTCACTAGAGGATGAATCGGAATCACTAACCTCAAAATCTGAAGAAATGTTGTCATTTGCCATTAAGCAATTGTTTGCTTCTATTTCCGAGTCGCTTGATTCTGAATTTGAATCACTGTCATCCCAAGCAATATATGCTTTCTTCTTGAATTGCTTTTTGCCCTTGTGTTCATCATTTTTCTTGTTTGGGCATTCGGTCTTCATATGCCCTGCTTCACCACAACCAAAGCATTTTATATTAACGGAAGAATTTTCTTTTACCTTTCCCTTACCTTTGAAAGGATGTCTTCCTTTTGCTTTCATCATCTTGGTGAACTTCTTTATAAAAAGACTCATCTCTTCTTCATCAATTTCGGAGTCTTCTTCTTCTTCTTTCTTATTTTTGCTTTTTGAAATCTCGGTCTTGAAAGCTAGGTTCTTCTTTTGATATTGACCCTCTTCCTCATTTAGTCTTCCAAGGTCAAGTTCATGCTCCCTAAGCTTTCCAAATAACGCCGCCATAGACATAGTGGCAAGATTTTGTGACTCCGAGATGGCCATCACCTTTGGTTGCCATTTCCTATCCGAGAGATTTCAAAATTTTAACATTTAATTCATCAACGTCAAAAATTTTACCTAGTCCGGTGAGATGGTTCACGATATGAGTGAAACGTTTCGAACGTCGAAAATCGTTTCGTCGGGTTGCATCCGGAACATCTCGTATTCTTGGATTAAAGAATTTTTACGTGCTCTTTTCACGTCGTCGGTTCCTTCGTGGGTCACCCTTAGCATTTCCCACATTTCCTGTGCACTTTTACAAACCGAAATTCTATAAAACTCATCAAGGGTTAGAGCAGATGAAATAATGTTTCTAGCCCTAACATCAAATTGTGCTTTTCAACTTTCTTCTGCAGTCCATCTAGAAATAGGTTTAAGAACGTCAACACCGTTCTCGGTAGTTTTAGGAACAAATGGACCATTTAAAATTGCGTCCCAAACGCCTCTATCAACGAGACTCTAAAAATATTTGCATACGTACTTTCCAAAAAGGATAATTTTGACCCGCAAAAAGTGGGGGTCTGTTGATAGACGCACCTTCGACAAAAGTTTGATTTTGTCCGGCCATTTTCGAAAAGTTTGAATGACTATCAAAGCAAGCTCTGATACCACTTGTTAGAATCGCGCAGCGGAATGTTCGCGTGGTCGGACAAAAACCAAGAGGGGGGGTGAATTGATTTCTTAATAAAAATTAGGTTTTCAAAATTTTCCCCAAATTTTACCGATTAAAAACTGCGTAAATGTAAATAGAGAAGAGTAGAGAAGATTACACAGTAGGTTTATACTGGTTCGGATCAAAAGACCCTACGTCCAGTTGCTAATCACTCAAAAGAGGATTAACGCTGTCACTAAGAACAAATTGTTACAAACAGATTACAAATGAACAGATAAAGATCAGAATACACCTCTCTTGAAATCCACAAGAGATGATGAACAGCTTTCCCCAGAGACGGCATAGCACACAATCCACTAAGAACTCCACTTAGTGATTCTTATCGCTTCTAGCCCACACCAGGTTCAGAAAGCCCCCTTTCCTTGCAACAAACAGTTCTCTGGCACTCACAGCACTTAACTTTTGTATGGAAAAGGTTGTTCTACTTTTCTGAGTGCCAAAGCAGAGTTTAAGTAGGGAATTAGGGTTTAGGAATTGGGGATTTCGAAACTAGGTTTCTTGGTAATTGGATTTTCGAAAATAGGGTTTGTTTAATGTTTAAAATCAGAAACAGACTGAAATAATCGATTATTTGGAGTAATAATCGATTAAAACAGAGCCAAATACGTCAGAACCCAATCCTCTCTGGTTTAATCGATTATTTGGTGAAATAATCGATTATCTGTACGGAACTATACGGAATAATCGATTATTTTGCTGTTTAATCGATTAAAACAGTGAGTTTTAGACAGAAAATGGTTTTCTCACTGTTTTAATCGATTATATACCTATTTAATCGATTAAAGCCGAGCCTGCATGATAAATTTGAGCATTTTGAAGCTTCTAAGTTACAGACTATGTACCGGCTATCTTAGACTCTAAAATTACAGACTCAATCAAGCTAAAACAGAGTTATTACAATATAGAAATCATCAATCTTCAATCTTCAATACTCTAAGTCTTTAAGCTCTTGGATCATCATCAAAATCAACATTCTTCATGATCATTATTTGCAACATCAAGTCCTTGAATGTTCAACAGAGACAACAACAAGGGAAGAATTCTAGGTTCTAGAGATATTTGTGATGGTGAATCAGTTATCATTCACAATGTTCTTCTTGTTGAAGGTCTCAAGCACAATCTGATAAGCATAAGTCAGTTATGTGATCTTGGTCACAAAGTCATTTTCAAACCAGAAAAGTGCCTTATCTGTGAGCCAGAATCTAACACGGTAATGTTGGTAGGTAAGAGGTTAAACAACATATACATGTTAGATATCAAGCAGTCTATATCATCTCAAAGTTGTCTTCTTACTAAAGAAGAAGAATCTTGGTTGTGGCATAGAAGGCTTGCTCATATACATCTTAACCATCTTGACAAACTGATTTCAAAAGAATTAGTTTCTGGGCTGTCTAAGCTTCAAATCTTGAAAAACAAAATCTATGAAGCTTGTTTGAAAGGAAAACAAACTAGAAACTCTTTTTCAAACAAAAACATTGTTTCAACTTCCAAACCTTTGGAACTGCTTCACATGGATTTGGTTGGTCCTTCAAGGAATAAAAGCCTAGGTGGTAATCTTTATATCATGGTAATTGTTGATGACTTTTCAGATTTACCGGATCTGTTTTTCTTAAAGCCAAATCGATTCTTACAAATCTTTCAAAAAGCTTGCCAAGGTTTTACATAATGAAAAAGGGTATTTCATTACATCTATTCAAAGTGACAATGGTGGAGAATTTGTAAATGAAAAATTTGAATCTTTTTGTGAAAAGTTTGGCATAAAACACAATTTTTATGCTCCAAGAACTCCTCAACGAACGGTGTTGTGGAAAGAAAGAACAGATCCATTGTGGAACTTGCTAGAACAATGTTGTGTGAAAATTCTTTACCTAAATACTTTTGGGCGGATGCGGTAAACACTTGCTTGTCATGTTTTGAATAGAGTCTTGATTAGACCCATGCTTAAGAAAACCCCATATGAACTGTACAAAGGAAGAAAACCCAACATAAACTATTTCGGGGTTTTTGGATGTACATGTTTTGTTTTAAACAATGGGAAAGAAAATATTGGCAAGTTTGATGAAAAATCTGATAAAGGAATTTTTCTTGGTTACTCAACTCACGGTCATGCATATAGAGTTTACAATTTAAGATTGAAATCGGTTGAAGAATCGGTACATGTTGTGTTTAATGAGTCTCCTCGAGTGGTGCGGAATAGAACAACGAGTACTGCAGATGAAGAAGATTTAACTGATAATTCTTATCGGTTGAAACATGCCGAAACACAGATCGATGTATCTTGTTGAAGAAGATGATCCATCAGTGGACCCTGCAAAAGCTGATCCACCAACAATTACTGAAGAACAGGAAGAAGGTATTCTGGAAGAGCTTCCCAAAGAATGGATTGTCCCAAGAGATCTCTCTCTAGACAATGTCATCGGGCAAATTAATAAGGGAGTATCTACTAGACATTCTCTTAACCAATTCTGTAATCATATGGCATTCATTTCACAAATAGAGCCTAAGACAGTTAAAGAAGCATTAAATGATGAATATTGGGTTAGTGCCATGCATGATGAGCTTAATCAATTTGAAAGAAATAAAGTGTGGGAATTAGTTCCTAAAATCAAAGATATCAATGTAATATGTACTAAGTGGGTATTCAAAAACAAGCTAGATGAACACAACATTATTACTAGAAATAAAGCTAGGTTGGTAGCCAAAGGGTATAACCAACAAGAGGGTATTGATTTTGATGAAACCTTTGCACCTGTAGCTAGACTTGAAGCTGTCAGATTATTATTAGCTTATGCCTGTATAAGTGGTTTTAGATTACTACAGATGGATGTAAAGAGTGCCTTTCTTAATGGACTCATCAATGAAGAAGTGTATGTTTCTCAACCTCCTGGGTTTGAAAATCACAAGCATCCTGACCATGTCTACAAATTGAAAAAGGCCCTTTATGGTTTAAAGCAAGCACCTAGACAATGGTATGAGAGGTTAAGTAACTTCCTAATTGATCAAGGGTACAAGCGAGGTGAGGTTGATAAAACTCTATTCATTAAGAAATCTGGAACTGACATTATTCTGGTGCAAGTGTATGTGGATGATATCATTTTCGGTTCCACTAATAATGCCATGTGTAATAAGTTTGTAAAAGAAATGCAAAGTGAATTTGAAATGTCTATGATGGGAGAATTGAATTTCTTCCTTGGTCTCCAAATTAAACAATTAAGAAATGGCATTTTTCTTAGCCAATCTAAATACTGCAATGAATTGTTAAAGAAATTTGATATGCACAATTGCAAGGAATCCTCTACACCCATGTCTACTAACTGCTGTCTAGACTTAGATGAAAAAGGAAAACCTGTTGATCAAACTAAATATAGAGGTTTGATTGGTTCACTACTATATCTAACTGCTAGTAGACACGACATTATGTTTAGTGTATGCCTTTGTGCAAGATTTCGGGCAAATCCAAAGGAATCACATCTTACCGCTGCCAAAAGGATTCGAAGTACCTTAAGGGAACAGTTAATGTTGGACTATGGTATCCTGAAGGTGCATCCCTTGAACTTGTTGGATTTTCCGATTCGACTTTGCGGGATGTAGATTGGACAGAAGAAGTACCTCCGGTACTTGTCATTTCCTGGGGAGCAGTCTTATATCGTGGCACGAGCAAAAAGCAAGCGTGTGTTGCTCTGTCAACTGCAGAAGGCTGAATACATTGCAGTTGGGAGCTGTTGTGCTCAAAGCATCTACCTCAAGCAACAACTGACAGATTATGGAGTGACTCTAAACAAGGTACCTCTGGTTTGTGACAATACTAGTGCAATAAACTTAACTAAGAATCCTATTCAACACTCTAGAACTAAGCATATTGAAATTAGACATCACTTTATTAGAGAACACGTATCTAGGGGTGACTGTGAGATTTTATTCGTTGAATCTGAAAAACAGTTAGCTGATTTATTCACTAAACCACTTCCTAGAGATAGACTTAATATGCTTAGGACTGAATTAGGAATTCTAGATATATCTAGTATTGCATAACTGATTCTTTACAGTGATTGTATGCTTTTTAACAGGATGATAACAAGTTCAATTGATTAATAATTGCATGAATAACTTGATATTATTTGTTTCAATCGATTGAAATTGCTAAATAATCTGTTGATTTCCTGATCCTTACTCTCTGGTATTGATATGTTATTAGTTCAATCGATTAGATAAACTTTTAATCGGTTTATTTCATTAACCTTGTAGCTCTGCATACTTTCTTCTATAAATCAATCGATTAAATCTTCGATTCAATCGATTGAATTCACTTATGATACTCTGCATGATTGTCTCTTACAATATCAATCGATTTAATTCTCGATTCAATCGGTTTATTTTACTTATGAGTATCTGCGATTACATAATCAATTGGTTTCACAAAATATCAATTGATTATTTTTTTTGGGCTAGTTGTATGTACTTTGTCTCTAAACAATTTCTGCAGAGTAAATTGAAAGCATTTACAACAAGATAAACTTCAGCTACTCTCTTTAATATCTAAGATTTCCAATAAAAGTTGATTGACCCTGATTGGATATCTACTGTAAGGGTAATTAAAGTGTACAGTAGCAATTCTCTCTCCTCCTTTATCATCACTGCGCAGAAACAATAAAACAGTAAAGACAAAAATTTTTGAAGCTGAAAGGTTTGTGTATTCTTATTCCTGTAGTATTATTTCCTTCTTTGAACTTTCTCTTTTCTCGGTTCTTCTACTGTTCTGCTCATCCCAAAAATCAAGTATGCTCAAGCGCACAAAGTCCGGTAGGAAGAAGTCCAGCAGAGGCGAGTCTTCTACTGCAAGGCAAGAACGGAATGTTGAAGGAAGGATTGAAACTTGGTTCAATGGGGACCAAGAGAAAATGGATTTGTTTATCCATGAATTGAGCAGGAAGCAAGTCAACATTCGAAGATGTTAAAGTTTTCTTGGTTTGATGCCGAAGGATTCGAGAGGCATTCGAAAGCTACTACAACACCAAAAGCTTCGAAGTTTCGGAGTTAAATGGTAGGATTTATCCTGATTTGATTAAAGTTTTCTTCACAAATTTATCCTTTGAAGGTTCCACTTTGAAAACCCAAGTTAAAGGTGTAGACATTGAAATTTCACCCAACATCCGGAAGGAGGTTGCTTGGAATAAAGGATGTTGGTGTAAAAGTCACCAAAGGATACACTTCGAGATGTGGAGGAATTTAATAAGGTCCAGTACTTTCGGTCATGCATGAAGAATACTCGTGATTACTGTCAGTTCTTTCAATACTGGGAAGCTGAAGCTGGAAGAAAGGATTCTCGCCTTCATTGTGTCCTGGCAGCTCACACCCAGGGGGAGCAATCATGCGGTGCTAAATGAAGGAGATTTAGTACTGATGTACTGCATTCACCACAGGATACGGGTGAACTGGGTCTTTGTCATCAAGGACCACATGATCAAAGCCAAGAGACTTAGTGATTTCAGGTATCCTTATGCTATTCTGATTTCTAAGTTTTTAACACATTTTGGTGTCAATGTAGTAGGAGAACTTGTTGAAACCGTCTGACCAACGAATGAAATAAATAATTCTGTGCTTCACAAAATGGGATTCATTAAAATTGATGGTGAATGGATCTCGAAAGAAGATGCTTGGGAGAAGTGAAGAAAGTGAAGAAGAAGAGCAAGAGGAAGGAATCAACACCGATATTCCTGGAACTTCGCAACGACGTCCGTCTGATCCAATGGAAGAAGTGACCCCACTGGAAATGATTCCATACAATCCACCGCCTGACCAGTGGCACGCCTCTGTCTCAGTTCGAAAGAACAATGTTACATCAAATGAGCGAACTGCATTCAGACCAAAGGAGGCATATGCAGATGACTGCTGCTCTGAGGGCTCGGCAGCATTATTTGGATGAAAATTTCATTGCAAGGTTCCAGCATATTGATAATTAACTAGAAGACATTTACAACAGGATTGTGGAACTACAATTCAATCAAGGCCCCGGGGACGAATGAAGACTTTTAATGTTTCTGTTATTCTGTTTTCTTTTCTTAGTTTTTTAGTGTTCTGTTTTATATTCGGGGTACCCACGTGGCCCCATTGGACTGTAACTAAAACAATCTATTTGATGCAGTCAAATAGGGGGAGAAGTATTTTGCTTAAAACTGTCACTACACACACACCACAAAATATATGTCTCTGGTCTGTTATTTTTTTATGCAGGTGTAGTGGTTATTTGTCTCCATCAAATAGGGGGAGATTGAAGCACTTGGTGGATTTGATGAAGACATAGATATAGCTTAGGTTGTGGGTGTGTAGATGATTAGGTTTTAGTTTAAACACTTAATCTCTTGATAGTCCATTATATTTTGTGATAAGCGCCTTATAATGTTGCATCCCATTGAAAATCATTTTTCTGCATGAAAAACTAACATCTAAGTATTAAAAGAACAAACTAAGTTTTTCAATCTGTTGAAAAGGATTTTCAATCTGTTAAAATCACTCAACATAATAAGTGGTCATACATAGTCGTATTTTCAATTGATTGATTCGCGGAATCAACAAGTTAAAATAACTCAATGAATTTTTCAATATCAAAGTTTCGCATTTTCAATCTGTTGAAATGATTTTTAAATCTGTTGAAACAGAAAGATTTTTTCAGTCTAAGAGTTTTTAGAAAATCAATCTGTTGAAATATTTTTCAATCTGTTGAAACAGAAAGACTATTTTTTCAGTCTAAGAGTTTTTCAGAAAATCAATCTGTTGAAATATTTTTCAAACTGTTAAAACAGAGAGGCTATTTTATTAACTAAGTGTTTGCAGGATTTCAATCTGTTGAAATAAATTTCAATCGATTGAAACAGAGAGCTGTCAATTTCTAAAGCTGTTTCAATCCATTGAAAACTCAAAACAATCGATTGAATGAACTTTTAAATGAAATCAATCTATTGAATCGTGGTTTCAATCGATTGAAATGTATTCTGATCGATCATAGTTTCATTCTGATCGATCATAACTCGGTCTGATCGATCATACTTCAGTTCTAATCGATCAGAGTCTCTTCTAAACTGTTATACTCTCAAACTAATCGATCATTTGACTCTCTGAAACAGTTCTTAACAGATGAAACGTTCTGATTCTTTGTTTTACTCTATATATACAGAATTGATCTATCTTTTGAAATATATACAACACACTACTTGAGAAAACTTGTGAAATCAATCTGTGAAACTTTCATATACGTGACTTTCTCTGCATTCAAGAATCTTTTCATATCATAAGGTGCTGTGATCAGAATTGTGGTCAATCAAAGAGAGAAAGTGCTGTTAGAATTTGTTCTGGACAATTAGAACTTCAAGTCTAGGTTTTTTCTTTCCATACTCTTTTGTAAAAGTGTGATTGTGCAGGTTGGATTGTGATCTGCACTTGGTACAGTAACTGGATTTGGTTACTGGGTGGTTTTCAAGATTCTATCTTGTGGGTTTGCAAGATAGTTCTTGGGGTAGATCGGTGAGTATCTACTGGTTGTAATTTTCACTTGGTATTAGTGGAACTTGACTGGTTTGTCAAGAACTGGATGTAGCTCTGGATTAGAGTGAACCAGTATAAATTTGTGTGTTAAAATTCTTCTTTCATCTCTTTTACTTTCTGTCTATAAACTTGTTGTGTTTAAACCAAATTACCTTCGCAAAGATTGAATAAAGATAACTCATTCTTCCAAAAGAAAGTAAGTTTTGCGAAAAAGTTTTAAAGTTCAATTCACCCCCCCTCTTGAACTCAACCATTAATTCTTTCAAAATTAAAATCGCGAAAGAAAAGGAAAAATTAAAACCATTTCAGCATAATAAAGAGCTTCAAGGAAACTAGCTCTAACCTTCTACCCCAATAAACGAAGGTACACCGAAAAAAGGCCAACGGAAAGGCTCGATGATCCCCAAATGGATCCTTGCCTACTCCAAAGGAAAAATAAAAATTACTCCACGACTCAGCATCACCACATGAGTCGTCAAACATAGTCATTCGAAGCTCCAACCACCATCCTTCCATCCAAGAAAAAGGAAGCCATCAATATAGAAAAGCCAACGGAAAGGCTTGATCATCCCCAAGCGGATCCTTGCCTAATCCAGAGGCAAAATAAAAAGATTACCTCGCGACTCAGCTTCATCACCACATGAGTCATCAAGCACACGCATCCAGTATCTCCGCTACTTCCCCAAAGAAGAATAAGGACTACACAAAGATCAACCAAAGAAGATATGAAGTCAAAATCTCCATATCCCCAGGGGTTCAACAAAAAGAAAGAAAAGAAAAACCTTTCATTCAACATTAGAGGCCATAACAGAAAAATGCCGAATAAATATCACCAAGTAGAGCATTTCAAAAAACTCTACAAAACGGGGAAAACAAGAAAATTCCCATCCTCCAATTCAATAAAGAGCTTCACAAAGTCAAGAGCCAAGACTCCGTGAAGCACTTGGTGGATTTGATGAAGACATATTGAGTTGATATAGTTTAGTTTGTGGGTGTGTAGATGAATAGGTTAGAAGTTTAGAACTTAATCTCTTGATAGGCCAATAAATCTTGTGATAAGTGCCTTAAAATGATGCATCTCATTCAAATCATTTTTCTGCATGAAAAACTAACATTTAAGCATTAAAAGAACAAACTAAGTTTTTCAATCTATTGAAAAGAAATTTCAATCTGTTAAAATCACTTAACATAAGAAGTGGTCATATATAGTCGAAATTTTCAATTGGTTGAATCGCAGAATCAACAGGTTAAAATGTTTTAATGATTTTTCATGTATTAAAAGATTCACATTTTCAATCTGTTGAAATGTTTTTTAATATGTTGAAACAGAGAGACTATTTTTTCAGTCTAAAACTTCAATCTGTTGAAATACTTTTCAATCTGTTAAAACAGAGAGACTATTTTTCGACTAAGAGTCTACGAGATTTCAATCTGTTGAAAGGTTTTTTAATCGATTGAAACAGAGAGTTGTCATACTTCATTAAGCTATTTCAATCCATTGAAAACACGAATCAATCGATTGAATGAAGTTTTAAATGAAATCAATCGATTGAAACGTCGTTTTAATCGATTGAAATACATTCGATCGATCATAATTTGATTCGATCGATCATAACTTGTTCTAATCGGTCATAATGTTGTTACGATCGATCATTTGCTTCTCTGAATCAGTTTTTAACGAGATCAAACGTTCTGGTACTCTCTTTTACTCTATAAATACAAATTTGATCTATCTTTTGAAATATACAATTTGAGAAAACATTTGAAAGCAATCTTTGAGCAATCATATCCAGTGACTTTCTTTGAGCATTTAGAATCTTTTCATATCATAAGGTGCTTTGATCAAGATTGTTGTTAATCAAAGAGAGAAAGTCTTGAGTTAGAATTGCTTACGGACAATTGTCTTGATAAAGCTTCGATCCAGGTTTTTTCTTTTCATACTCTTGTGTAAAGTGTGGTTGTGTAGATTGGTTTTTGATCTACATTGATTACGATGCTTGGATTTAGTTCTTGGGAGGTTTCAAGAGTCTATCTTGTGGGTTTGTAAGATAGTTCTTGGGGTAGATTGGTGAGTATCTAATGGTTGTAATTTTCACTTGGTATTAGTGGAACTTGGCAGATTTGTCAAGAAGCTGGATGTAGCTACGGTAAAGAGTGAACCGAGTATAAATTGTTGTGTTGAATTTCTTCTTTCATCTCTTTTATTTCTTGTCTATATACTTGTTGTGATTAAAATCAAACCTACCTACACAAGAATTAAATAAAGATAATTCATTCTTCCAAGAGAAAGTAAGTTTTGCGAAAAAGTTTTCTAAAGTTCAATTCACCCCCCTCTTGAACTCAACCATTAATTCTTTCAATTGGTACCAGAGCTGGTTCTTGTAAGTTACTCAAGAATTCGGTCCAAGAATGGGTGAGGGAAAGATGAATTTTTCGAAGGAGCCTCCATAAACGAGGCCTCCTCTTTTTTACGGTGTGAATTATTCTTTACGGAAGGTTAGAATGAAAATCTTTATTGAATCTCTTGATAGAGGTATTTGGGAAACAATTGTTAATGGTCCTTACAAACCAACTCATACGGTGGATGGTAAAGTAGTTGAGAAAAATTGGGCTGAATTGGTCGATGCGAGAAAATAGGAGAGTCCAATATGATTATCTTGCTAAAAATATTATTACCTCTGCTTTAAATCTTGATGAGTTTTTCGGGGTGTCTCAATGTGCCTCGCCAAAGAGATGTGGGAAATTCTAGAGGTCACACATGAGGGTACATCTGACGTGAAAAGGGCAAGAAAGCATGAGTTAATCGGGGACTATGAATTGTTCAAAATGCGGCAAGGAGAAACAATTGCGGATGTACGAGAAAAGATTCACGCACATAGTCAATCATTTAATTGGGCTAGGAAAGACTTTTGACAAGGAAGAGTTGAACATCAAAATCTTGAAGTGTTTGGACAGAACTTGGCAACCAAAGGTGGCGACTATATCGAGAATCAAGAGACTTGGCTGAAATGACTACTTGCTTCACTATTTGGTAAGTTAAGGGAACATGAGTTGGAAATCAATCGGTTCAAAGAACAAGAGAATGCGAGAGAAGAAAAGCAGAAACATTGTTCTCAAGACGATTGAAGAAAACGGTGAGTACGAAGAAGATGAATCCGAGAATCTAACTCTGTTGGTTAAGAAGTTTGGAAAATTTCTTAGAAGGAAGAACAGAAGCTGGGCAAGTTAAAAGGTACACTGATAAAAAGGCTGACTCCATTCAAAATACTGTTACTTGTTATTCTTGTGGTAAGCGGGGACACATAAGAAGTGAATGTCAGGAAAAGACCAAGAATCAGAACAAGAAAGAGTCAAAGTACAAAGGGAAAAAGGCCTACATAGCTTGGCAAGATAATGATTCATCCTCCGAGTTACTGCATCCGAAGGTGAAGAGGTGAACCTATGTTTGATGGTGAGTTGTGAATCCTCTTCATCACATGTAAGTTCAACTCCCACGAGAAAATGAAATGAATTACAGACACATTACTAAATGCTTTCAATGAAATGCATAGTGAAGCCAGAAATTTATCTCATACAAATAATCGGTTAAAAGGACTAAATAAGCTGGTTAGAAAATAGGGTTAAAATTACGGAAAAAGAGTTATTAGAAAGCAAAACAGATATAGAACATCTTGAAATAATCTATTCATCTGCTGATAATCTTGCTGCTAACAATAATTGTGAAAAGTGTATTCTTCTACAGAATAAGGTTGATTACTTGATTAAAACCTTGTCTAAGTTTACTCAAGGAAAAGAGAATTTAGATGCACTTCTTGGGTCTCAAAGCTGTGTTTTTGAACATCTTGGAATCGGGTACAAACCTAAGGTTGGGGTGAAAACTAAAAAGTATTTGAACTTCTTTTCCTTTAGAAAAGCAACAACATCCCCTTTCTCATCTTGTCATTACTTGCATGAAAAAAGGACATCTTGTAAAATTTTGTCATGCTAGGAAATATTTTGTGCCACAAGGTAGAATGAGATGGGTTCCAAAACATGTTAAACAGAAAATTTGACTCCTAAGGACCCAAAATATTTAAGGGTACCAAATACTTGATGCTTGATCTTTCGGGAACAGCAACAAGAGTCCCTTTGAGTACATGGACGGCGGATGCTCAAGGCACATGACGGGTGACATTTCAAAATTCCGAAGCTGAGATTGAAGAATGGAGGTCACGTGACTTATGGAGACAACAACAAGGGAAGAATTCTAGGTTACGGAGATATCGGAGATGGTGAATCGGTAACCATTCACAATGTTCTTCTTGTTGAAGGTCTCAAGCACAACCTAATCGGTATAAGTCGGTTATGTGATCTTGGTCACAAAGTTATCTTCAAACCGAGAAAAGTGCCTAATCTGTGAGCCGAGAATCGACACGGTAATGTTGGTAGGTAAGAGGTTAAACAATATTTACATGTTAGATATCAAGCATTCTATATCATCTCAAAGTTGTCTTCTTACTAAAGAAGAAGAATCTTGGTTATGGCATAGAAGGCTTGCTCATATACATCTTAATCATCTTGACAAGCTGATTTCTAAAGAGTTAGTTTACAGGCTCACAGAAGCTTAGAATTTTGAAAGACAAAATTTGTGAAGCTTGTTTAAAAGGTAAACAAACTAGAAAATCCTTTTCAAACAAAAATATTGTTTCTACTTCTAGACCTTTGGAGCTGCTTCACATGGATTTGGTTGGTCCTTCAAGGAATAAAAGCCTAGGTGGTAATCTACTATATCATGGTAATTGTTGATGATTTTTCAGTTTACCTGGACTATCTTTCTAAAAGCCAAATCTGATTCTTACAAATCTTTCAAAAAGCTTGCCAAGGTTTTACATAATGAAAAAGGGTATTTCATTACATCTATTCAAAGTGACAATGGTGGAGAATTTGTAAATGAAAAGTTTGAATCATTTTGTGAAAAGTTTGGCATAAAACACAATTTTTACGCTCCAAGAACTCCTCAACAGAACGGTGTTGTGGAAAGAAAGAAACAGATCCATTGTGGAACTTGCTAGAACAATGCTTTGTGAAAATTCTTTACCTAAATATTTTTGGGCGGATGCAGTAAACAGCTTGCTTGTCATGTTTTGAATAGAGTCTTGATTAGACCCATGCTTAAGAAAACCCCTTATGAACTATACAAAGGAAGAAAACCCAACATAAACTATTTCGGGGTTTTTGGATGTACATGTTTTGTTTTAAACAATGGGAAAGAAAATATTGGCAAGTTTGATGAAAAATCGATAAAGGAATCTTTCTTGGTTATTCTACTAACGGCCACGCATATAGAGTCTACAATTTAAGGCTGAAATCTGTTGAAGAATCGGTACATGTTGTTTTTAATGAGTCTCCTCGAGTGTTGCGAGAATAGAACAACGAGTGCTGCAGATGATGAAGATTTAAGCGATAATTCTTATCGGTTAAAATATCCCGATAGCTCGAGATCGGCTTACTGTCGAAGAAGGTGATCAATCGGTTGATCCTGCAAAAGCTGATCCACCAAAATTGCTTGAAGAACGAGGAAGAAGATGTCCTGGAAGAGCTTCCTAAAGAATGGATTGTTCCAAGAGATCTTTCTCTAGACAATGTCATCGGGCAAATCAATAAGGGAGTATCCACTAGACATTCTCTTAATCAATTACGCAATCATATGGCATTCATTTCACAAATAGAACCTAAAACTGTTAAAGAAGCATTAAATGATGAATCTTGGGTTAGTGCCATGCATGATGAGCTTAATCGGTTTGAAAGGAATAACGTGTGGGAATTAGTTCCTAAAACCAAAGATATCAATGTAATTGGTACTAAGTGGGTATTCAAAAACAAACTAGATGAACACGGCATTATCACTAGAAATAAAGCTAGGTTGGTAGCCAAAGGGTATAACCAACGGGAGGGTATTGATTTTGATGAAACCTTTGCACTGTAGCTAGACTTGAAGGCTGTCAGATTATTATTAGCTTATGCTTGTATAAGTGGTTTTGGATTACTACGAGATGGATGTCAAGAGTGCCTTCCTAAATGGACTCATCAATGAAGAAGTTTATGTTTCTCAACCTCCTGGTTTTGAAAATCACAAGCATCCGACCATGTCTACAAATTGAAAAAGGCTCTTTATGGTTTAAAGCAAGCTCCTAGACAATGGTATGAGAGGTTAAGTAACTTCTTAATTGATCAAGGATACAAACGAGGTGAAGTTGATAAAACCTTATTCATTAAGAAATCTAGAACTGACATTATTCTAGTGCAGGTGTATGTTGATGATATCATTTTCGGTTCTACTAATAATGCCTTGTGTAATAAGTTTGTTAAGGAAATGCAAAGTGAATTTGAGATGTCTATGATGGGAGAATTGAATTTCTTCCTTGGTCTCCAGGTTAAGCAATTAAGAAATGGCATTTTTCTAAGTCAATCTAAATACTGCAATGAGTTGTTGAAGAAGTTTGATATGCACAATTGCAAAGAATCCTCTACACCCATGTCTACTAGCTGCTTGTCTAGATTTAGATGAAAAAGGGAAATCTGTTGATCAAACTAAATATAGAGGTTTGATTGGTTCTACTGCTATATCAGTTGCTAGTAGGCACGACATTATGTTTAGTGTGTGCCTTTGTGCTAGATTTCGAGGCAAATCCAAAGGAATCACATCTTACTGCTTGCTAAAAGGATTACGAAGTACCTTAAAGGAACCAGTTAATGTCGGACTATGGTATCCTGAAGGTGCATCTCTTAAACTTGTTGGATTTTCGACTCGACTTTGCGGGATGTAGATTGGACAGGAAAAGTACCTCCGGTACATGTCATTTGCTGGGAAGCGAGTCTCATATCTTGGCACAGCAAAAAGCAAGCATGTGTTGCTCTTTCAAGCTGCAGAAGCTGAATACATTGCGGCTAGGAGTTGTTGTGCTCGAGTATCTATCTTAAACAACAAGCTGAAAGATTATGGAGTGGCTCTTAACACGGTACCTCTGGTTTGTGATAATACTAGTGCAATAAATCGACTAAGAATCCTATTCAACACTCTAGAACTAAGCATATTGAAATTAGACATCACTTTATTAGAGAACATGTATCTAGGGGTGATTGTGAAATTTTATTCATTGAATCCGAAAAACGGTTAGGCTGACTTATTCACTAAACCACTTCCTAGAGATAGACTTAATATGCTTAGAAGCTGAATTAGGAATTACGGATATAACTAGTATTGAATAAGCGATTCTTTATGGTGATTATGATTTTTTTAAAACGAGGTTGATAACATGTTCAATCGATTAAAATTGTACGAAAATCTTGAAATTATTTGTATTAATCGATTGAAATTGCGAAATAATCTATTGATTTTCGATTCTCTATCTCTGTTCATGATATGTTACCAGTTCAATCGATTAAATGAGGTTTTAATCGATTTATTTCAATAACCTTGTAGCTCTGCATGTTTTTCTTCTATAAATCAATCGATTAAATCTTTGATTCAATCGATTTAATTCACTTTTGATGCTCTGCATATTTTTCTTTCACAAAACAATCGATTAGATCTTCGATTCAATCGATTTATCTTACTTCTGATAATCTGCAATTGCAAAAATAATTGATTTCATGAAAAATCAATTGGTTAATTTTTTCTAGGGATAGTAGTGTATGCTCTGCCTCTAAATAATTACTTGCAGATTGGGTTGAATGCATTTACAACGGGATATCCTTCAACTACTCTCTTAAATATCAGAGTTATCCAATAAAAGCTGATTGACTCTGATTGGATATCAGATGTGAGGGTAATTAAGGTGCACAGTAACAATTCTCTCTCTCTCCACCTTTACCATCACTGCGCTGAAGCAGAGAAGTAGTAATACATTAAAGACAAAACCGTGAAGATGAAGGGACCGTGTGTTCTCATTTCACGGTCCTAATGATCGATCATAATTTGATTCTGATCGATCATAACTTGTTCTAATCGGTCATAATGTTGTTCTGATCGATCATTTGCTTCTCTGAATCAGTTTTTAACAGATCAAACATTCTGGTACTCTCTTTTACTCTATAAATACATATTTGATCTATCTTTTGAAATATACAATTTGAGAAAACATTTGAAAGCAATCTTTGAGCAATCATATCCGTGACTTTCTTTGAGCATTTAGAATCTTTTCATATCATAAGGTGCTTTGATCAAGATTGTTGTTAATCAAAGAGAGAAAGTGCTGAGTTAGAATTGCTTCTGGACAATTGTACTGATAAAGCTTCAGTCCAGGTTTTTTTCTTTTCATACTCTTGTGTAAAGTGTGGTTGTGTAGATTGGTTTTTGATCTACACTGATTACAGATATCGGATTTGGTTACTCGGGAGGTTTCAAGAGTCTATCTTGTGGGTTTGTAATATAGTTCTTGGGGTAGATTGGTGAGTATCTACTGGTTGTAATTTTCACTTGGTATTAGTGGAACTTGGCAGATTTGTCAAGAACTGGATGTAGCTCTGGTAAAGAGTGAACCAATATAAATTGTTGTGTTGAATTTCTTCTTTCATCTCTTTTATTTCTTGTCTATATACTTGCTATGATTAAAATCAAACCTACCGAAACAAGAATTAAATAAAGATAATTCATTCTTCCAAGAGAAAGTAAGTTTTGCGAAAAAGTTTTCTAAAGTTCAATTCACCCCCCCTCTTGAACTCAACCATTAATTCTTTCACTCCGTCATAAAACTCAAATCAAAGTTGGATCCCCAAGAAGCCGACAAACTCCTTGGGGATTGCCAAAAAGAAAAAAGAAGAAGAAAATCTCTTCATCCCCAGCAGATAATAAAAAAAGCCTGCGTGCATAAAAGAAATAAAAATGTGAAAAGGCGCACGCATTTAAGAAAGCCAAATTTTCAAAATCGCGAAAAAAAAAGTAAAAACCCATTCCCCAGCGGAATAAGAGCATAGGCAAAGCTAGCTCAAAATAGCAGCATCCAACAAGGAGTCAAAAACTCCATTCCTCCCTAGGGGGCAAGTCAAAATAGATCTCCGGGAAATCAATCAAATCCCCAGTGGATCATCAAAAAGAAAAAACTATCCCCAGTGAGCCTATCAGCAAAGGCAAAACTACAAATTTATATCCTCAGGGAGTTAATTGCCTATAACGCCCAATATGAATATTCCCAGTGGAATGCAAAGCCTTCACTTCCAATGAAGCCTCAGCCTACTCAGAGGCAAGCAAAGAGCCAATATTCCAAAAAAACAAGAAATCAACCTATGCAAGAGGCAAAAGAAGCCCAAAGCATAAAGCCTCCATCACTGAAGCATCTACCTACATAAAGAGGCACAATCAACACAAATAAAAAATCCCCAATGGACTCCTGCCCAAATAAGAGGCAACAAACAAAGAATCCCCGACGAGACCGGATGGCTAAACGAAAAGCCAAAAGCAAAGAATCCCCGAGCAAGACCGGATGGCTAAACGGAAAAGCCAAGAACAAAGAATCCCAGGCAAGACTAGATGGCTAAACAGAAAAGCCAAAAAACAAGAAATCCCCGGCAAAATCGGATGACAAAAATAGAAAAGTCAAAAAGAAAAAATCAATCACTCCCCATGGAATGGGCGCATGATCAAAGACAGTAAGCCGCCAACACATCTCCAAAACCCGGATGAGAGTTTGCACTCTTCAAAAGATTGAATGCAAAAAAAAGAGCATCCCAAGAGCCTTATAGAATATGGTTCATACCAGATGAGGGTAGATACTCATTAGAATCTAGCAAAATGCAGATTCATACCAGGTGGGGGTAGGTACCCACAAGAGCCTTATAGAATAGGGTTCGTACTAGATGAGGGTAGGTACTCATCAGAATCTAGCAAAATGCAGATTCATACCAGGTGGGGATAGGTACCCACAAGAGCCTTATAGAATAGGGTTCGTACCAGGTGGGGGTAGGTACCCACAAGAGCCTTATAGAATAGGGTTCGTACCAGATGAGGGTAGGTACTCATCAAAATCTAGCAAAATACAAATTCATACCAGGTGGGGGTACGTACCCACAAGAGTCTTATAGAATAGGGTTCGTCCCGGGTGGGGGTAGGTACCCAGATCCTTATAGAATAGGGTTCGTAGTAGATGAGGGTAGGTACTCATCGGAATCTAGCAAAATGCAAATTCATACCGGGTGGGGGTAGGTACCCACAAGAGTCTTATAGAATAGGGTTCGTACGGGTGGGGGTAGGTACCCCCAAGAGCCTTATAGAATAGGGTTCGTACCAGATGAGGGTAGGTACTCATCAGAATCTAGCAAAAGCAGATTCATACCTGGTGGGGGTAAGTACCCACAAGAGTCGAGCGAAATGCAGACTTGTACCTAGTGAGGGTAAGTACTCACCAGAGCCTTATAAAAGAAGGTTCAAACCAGATAGGGGTTGGTACCTATCAAAAGTATTTATCATCCGGAGGATCAACAAACTTCAACAAAGGAGCATCCGAAGGATGACTGGGCAAAAAGGGTTAACTCCTTCACTTACCAACTAACTTTGTGGGCACATTAGGCCAACAGTTAGTCAGGAAGGTGAAGGGGGGGCAGCTGTAGACCCCTAATTTTTCTCGGTCACTCAATAAAGGCTAAGAAGACTTTCTATCTGAAGATAAAGCATCGGTGGACGTCTATCGGCATCAATCGACTTCCGAATAAAGAAAGGAAAGCTTCATGGGAGTCCCAGAACACAAAATCTGGCCAAAACAGTCGAGACAACCATCCCAGAAGTCGGGACAACCGTCCCAGTGAGTCTAGACGGCCGTCCCAAATGTCAGACGGTCGTCTCAACCATTTTTGACACTTGGGACGGCCGACCCAGATCCCAGACGGCTGTCCCGACCTCTGCAGACGACCATCCCTATTTTCTACACCCCAGGTGGCCGTCCTGAGCTGTCAGGCTGAAAAAACTATAAATAGGAGCTCATTTGAGCGTTCTTACACACTCCGAGACACTTGTCTTCTCTCGCTCTTTCAAATGAACTCTCCGATTGCCTAATAAGGTAACAATCGGTTAAGGAAGTTTCTTACGGCATTCGATTCTTCTTAGAATTATAGTAGAGTCGGTCCTGTAATCGGGGAGGAGAGTCTTTGTAGACCGGGGATTGCCAAAATGCATCCCCACGGTTAAAGATTTGCAATAAAAAGCTTGCTACGGAGGTTCTTTTCACTTCTCTTCTCTTTTATTGATTTATTTATTGCTTTATGTATGCAATAGAAAATAAAATCATGTAGATAGCCTTTTTTAAAATATTGTATAATAAAATAGGGTAATAGCATAATTTCTTTTAATCTTTACTTTATGAATTAATCTGTCATAGGGAACCCGAAAGGGGTGTCGTGGGGTGCTAACACCTTCCCCACGCGTAACTAACTCCCTTACCTAACTCTGGTTATAATGGCCAAGTTTGGTTTTTATTAAAATCAACGCCTTTTTATCCTTTTCCAATGTTTATGGTCAAAACATTGGTGGCGACTCCATAAGAACCCTTTTACGAAAACCTTGCTTTTATTAGAGAATAGTTCGAGTTGTTGAGCACCTCGAAGCAATGAACACATTTTAAAATAAAACGCGAGTCTAAACCATCTTTTCGCGATCGCTCGCATAAACGTTCGAGATATCCCTAGACGTCGGAATGGACAGCGGTGACGGATGGCGACGCCGCTAGGGAAGCTAGAGAGTTGGATAAATTCAAACTAAGTAAAGATTTGAAATTACACCTTTACCCTCCGTTGTATGTTTTATTGTATGGCTTTAATAATTGTTGTATGATTATTTTCTCGCAAATTGTCCGAAATATAAATTGTACACAAAAACCCTTGCACACTACAGTCCTTCTATACCCGGGGGCAAGAGTGAATACCTATAGGGAGTGGGTGGCGAGATACGACCAGGCTTGTTGGCACACGGGGCTACAACCGTTGTCGGAAAACCACCAACTCAAGGTGATAACTCTCTTCTTTTAGTCCAAGGATGTCGACACGGAGTTCCGTGCATGACCCGAGGATCGAGAGATTGAGAGGTCCCTATAATGGGGGCACCTTGGGGACCTTTGGCCTTGGTGACAACGGTTTAGAACCGCTTAAACCAAGCACGTTTCGCAGGAAAACCCTACCTCGAAATAAGTGTGACTCTGCTCATGGATGAATGAATTGTGTGTGCATTCGTTTGCTGCATTTTTATTGATGCATTAGCATAGGGTAATCATACAACGAGACAAAAATAGTAAAAAATCCTAAAAACCATAAAAGTGATAAGAATAAACCAACTTTATCTCGGACGAGTCTTCGATTAAGCTAGCCTGGTTTCAGGTTCTTTGTAAGCTAAGTAGCCACGTTGACCAACAGAAGAGATAAAGGGTCATAAAAAATACAAAAAACAATTTAAAGCAATAAAAATACCTTTTACAATAAAAAGATTTTTGATAAAGTATTATTATTTATACAATATTTGTTCATAAAAATAATAAGAGAAGAAAATATGACTCTCTTCATCAAAATCCATAAACATCCATATAGATAGTTTCCTTTTTAAGAAAAAACCAAGCACTATCATGTATCATACTAGGAATAAAACATGATAATACTTAGAAAAAAAAAACACTTGCATGCATGCATTTACAAGGACTCATCCTCATATCATGCATTTTCATTTCTTTTAGATAATGGAGGGATCCGAGTAATAGACGAGTTAAAGAAGTGGAAATCCTTCTATGCTTGTGTAGAGAAGATAAGGCGATTGTGTACATATATGCTTGCCGGAGGTCAATGTTAATTTTGAGAAATCTTATGGAAGAATTCTTGACCTCCTGAAAATCATCATTGATCCTATCTTTGTTAGAGCATTGGTCCACTTCGGAATCCCGACCTAAACTGTTTTGAGTTTTTGCAGTTTGATTTAGTACCAACCTTAGAAGAATATGAACTCATGGTTAGATGGCCTCGGTCGGTCGGGGTCTATGTATGCTTAGGCGTATATGTTGTTGTGAATAAGGTTGCTACTATTATACGATTGCCTCCTCATCAATCCATCCTAGAGGGAAAAGGGAACATCCGAGGTTGGAAAATGTCAATAATAGAAGACCATTTAATCTCTTTGGTCGAAAAGAAAGATCGGTCAACCTTCAACAAAACTCTAGCATTGGCAATGTTTGGAATCATATTATTCCCATTTCATGTGAATGTTGTGGATCATGCTACAATAGATGCATTCTTTGCTTGGGATGTATACTCCAAGAGTCCTATACCGCAATTCTCGCCGATACCACGCTTTCGGTAGATTTTTGCTGATAGAAACAGGGAAAAACACTTAGATGTTGTACTTCATTACTATATGTATGGGGCATTACTCACTTCTACGCTTCAAGCTACATGGGCATATTCCTCGATCATTTAAGGAGTTTTTCGAAAATCTCTCTTCAACATCATCAAGCTTTAGAATGGAAAAGCTGAGTTAGAAAACTGGAAAATAGAGCATGTATCATGGGTTTGCCCTTGGTTCCAACCCGATTATGTTCTTATATGATGCGGAGATTACACGAGCATACCACTACTAGGCCTCATGGGTTGCATAGCTTACTCTCCCAAGATAGCTATGAGACAACTCATGAGAACCCGGACTCTGCCAACTCAAGAAGAGCTCGAGAGGGTTGAGTCTATGCTATTACTCCCATAGCTTTGAAGAAGTATCTGCTGTCCGGAAAGCATGGGAAAGACCGGTCTATATAGGAGATAAAGAACTCGAAAGGTTCAGGTGTCTACGTCCCATGAATATGAGGAATGGAGGAAAAGTAGAAGGATACCCCAACCATCTGCTACATTCACTACAACATTAGTTAATGAAGAGCTACAATTGCAGGTTGTAGACCCCAAATCTTGCCCGGCCTCCAAATAAAGAGTAGAAGACCTCCTATTCGAAGATGGACGAAGCCTAAAAAGCCACTAGGAGAGACTATTAGGCCCCATACTAGGATAGGAAGGATTTTCTGCACAAAAAATAAGTTTTCTCACCTTTTTGGGACGAGACCACCGTCTCGAAATCGAGACCGCCGTCTCGCCTCACGCAAATGGCGAGACCGCCGTCTCACCAAACGAGACGGCGGTCTCGCCACCTGCGAATGATGAGACGGCGATCTCGTTTGGCGAGACGGCGGTCTCGCCACTTTGGCATGGCGAGACGGTGGTCCTGTTTGACGAGACGGCGGTCTCGACCCTGTCAGACGAGAACGGCGGTTTCACCACTGTCAAGCGCGAAAACCTATAAATAGGGGCTCTCCCCCCCTCATTTCCACACACCACACAACTTTAGCTCTCCCTTCTCTCTAAAACTTCTCTCTAGAATCCCTCCGACGCATTTCCGGAGCTTCTGAGTGCTTTTGTGAGCGTTTTTCGGCGTCTAGAAAAGTTTCCAGCGTCGTGTAGAGTGAAGGGCTGCCAAAAAGCACCCATTTCCTTTAAAAGAAATAAAAAGAAAGCTTGCTTCGGAGGTTTAAATTCTCCCTTTCTACTTTTACTGCTTTAATTTTAAATTATGCAATAGATTGGGGCCATGTAGTCATAACTTTAAATTCTGAAAAATAAAAAGGGCAAAAGCGTATTTTTCCAGTTTATTTATCAATAAAATAGCTGGCCTATCATAGGGAACCTGAAAGGGGCGTAGTAAAGGAAATAATACTTCCTTTACACGTAACTAACTCCCTTACCCAACTCTGGTTCTAATGACCAAAGTTGGTTTTCGAAAACCAACGCCTTTTTAAAACCCCTTTTTCCAATGTTTCCGGTAAAAACATCGGTGGCAACTCCACAGAACCCCTCAAATTTAGTCCTTGGGTTAGCCCGGTTATCGGACAACCCAAGGACGACCTTTCGAAAACCTCGCCCCTAGGTTAGCCCGGTAATCGGACAACCTAAAGGCGTTGTAACCACCCATAAAAAACGCGAAAAATCAAAAGGGTCGAAACCATCGCGTCGCTCCGACCGCCTCTCATTTTTTACGGTGGCGACACAGGTCAATGCCTTAAATAAAAGGGTAGAAGTAATGGAAGCTCAGTTGAGGGCTTTTGAAGAGAAAGAGCAAGAATCAACCCTTATAATAGATGGTTTAAAAAGGCAATGTAAAAAGAAGGATCATGAGATAGAACGCCTTAAGAATGATTGTGCTGATTACCAAGAAGAGACTAAACAAGCATTGAAAATTCCGAAGCTTGAACAAGATAGTCTATTCTGGGATATGAATGATGAAATAGCACATCTTGAGAGTGCGCTTGCAAAACAGGCAAAAACAATCAAGTTAATACAAGATGACCTAGCAGAAACTCGGTCAGAAGCACAAAAATGGTGGGAAACCGCTGAAAGATACAGAGAAAACCTGGATGAGCTACATGATAAAGAAAGAGATGGATTATCTCAATATGGTCAATTACTTCGTGAAAAAGACCAAGTAATAGAGAGGTCGACCAACAACAAGCCTTGATCGTTCATCGGGAAGAAAAGATAAAAGAGGCTCGTCGAAATAGTGAAGATATGAGCTAGGCGGTACATGAGCAAGTGAAGACGCTCGAAATCATGTGAGAATAGCTGAAGATGAATTACGAAGAAATCCTAATTTACCTATAGGATTCTTCAAGCTTCTCCATTTTTGTCAACACTTACTTCAAAGCATTGTATAGAAGGATGAACACTTTCTAGATAAAATAAAAAAGGATTATCCTTAAAAACTGTCTATTGCATTCATAAGTTGCATACATTCATACATCCCTCCTTATTTTAATAATAAAGATAATAAAAAGAAAGGATTAATTGATGTGCTTTCCACAAAATCAGAATAAATGGAAAAGAAGTCTTTCGTCATCAAAATCTCTACAACGATAGATAGACCCAAAGATGATAACAAACAAGCACCGTTGGTCTTTCCAATCGATAAAAGGGAAGAGGCAATAACGCCTTTACGTTTATTCATGTCTCGTCCTTTCCCTTATTCATCAAATAAAGTTGTACCTTGGAGATACTCAGAAGAATCACCAGTCAATCAAGATATCTGTAACATAGCCGGTATTGGGGGCATGACTAGAAGTCGAAGAATATACTCCTCCAAGGAATTACAAGATAATATTCCTAAAGACAAGGTAAAAAATAAGGCCGAAGAGGAAAAAGAATCCAAGAAGGAGACAGATGAGTTACTCCAGTACATAAGACAAAGTGAGTACTCCATCATCGATCAACTCAATTGCACTCCTGCAAAGATAACTTTATTATCACTTATAATGAGTTCGGAGCCGCATCGAAACACACTGTTAAAGGAAAGCTTCCTAGTACTACATTTATCTGTTTTAATTATTTGACTGAGTACGACATCAATCAAATTTGGCGCCGTTGTCAGGGACCAAGATTTTTTTCTAGGTTTTCAATTTTTATTTTTTGTTTATGTTTTCGTTTTTTTTGTTTTTTTTTATTTTATTTGAATATTTTATTTGATTTTCAGTTATTTAAATATTTTATTTGATTTTTAGTTATTTAAATATTTTATTTGATTTTAAGTTATTTAATATTTGATTTTCAGTTATTTGGATATTTTATTTGATTTCTTGTTATTTGGATATTTTATTCGATTTTTAGTTATTTAAATATTTTATTTGATTTTCAATTATTTGGATATTTTATTTGATTTTCGGTTATTTGAATATTTTATTTGATTTGCTTGTTATTTGAATATTTTATTTGATTTTCCGTTATTTGGATATTTTATTTGATTTTTAGTTATTTAAATATTTTATTTGATTTTTAGTTATTTAAATATTTTATTTGATTTTCGAGTTATTTGGATATTTTATTTGATTTGCTTGTTATTTGGATATTTTTAGTTATTTGAATATTTTATTTGATTTTCAGTTATTTGAATATTTTATTTGATTTCTTTGTTATTTGGATATTTTATTTGATTTTTAGTTAATTGAATATTTTATTTGATTTTTTATTTAATTTAACATTTTTACTTCTCTTAATACTATTTTGATAGCCCATTATTGTTCTTAAACTCTTTTGGGTTAAAATAAAAAAAATATAAATAATAATTCAAAAAACAATTTCATCTCTAATTTGTTTTTCTATCTTTATTTAAAAAAATTATAATTTCCATTCTCATAGGAAACTCTGCATATAGCTTGGTAGTGTGAGAGTGCATGTCTAGGAGGGTTCTGGCTAGAAAAGACTTGGTACTTAAGTGTGTCCATTAGTGACCCACCTCTCTTTCCTAGGAACTTACCTGGTGTACTTATTCATGGTCTACCATTGTCATTCTAGTAAATAACTGATTTCTTTTTAGAATTTTTTTTAACTCTTGGGAAATACATGAATTGTTGAATATAGTGCATGACTAGGAGCAATCCTAACCTTTTACAACCTTTTGATCCCGAGATAGACAAAACCTTTCATAGATTAGTTAGACATTCTAGGAATTCATCTCTTGAGTCTGAACCATTAGATAGTCATAGTGAGAGTACTGCACCTAATATACCTTCTTCTGATAATTTCCAAACTAATAACATGGGTGATCAACCTATTGGACCTCATGAGAGGACTCTCAGGGAGATGGTTGCACCTGATTTCACTTATGCAAATTTATGTATCCAATACCCTGAAGAGGATGTACCATTTGTGCTTAAAACTGGACTAATCCATTTGTTGCCCAAGTTTCATGGTCGTGCAGGTGAGGATCCACACAAGCATCTCAAGGAGTTCCATATAGTCTGCTCCACCATGAAGCCACAAAATGTTCCTGAAGATCACATAGACCTGAAGGTTTTTCCTTTCTCTTTGGAGGATCTTGCCAAAGACTGGTTGTACTACTTAGCTCCTGGTTCCATAACGAGCTGGGATGATCTGAAGAGAGTCTTTCTAGAGAAATTTTTCCCTGCTTCTAGGATCACTGCCATCAGGAAAGATATATCAGGTATCGGGCAACAGATGGGAGAGAGCTTATAGGAGTATTGGGAGAGGTTCAAGAGACTTTGTGTAAGTTGCCCTCACCACCAAATATTAGAACAGCTACTGCTACAGTACTTTTATGAGGGGATGAACACAATGGATAGGAGTATGATAGATGCAGCTAGTGGAGGAGCTTTAGGAGACATGACACTTGCTGCTGCTAGAGGTTTAATTGAGAAAATGGCGTCCAATTCCCAGCAATTTAACATGAGGAGTGATGCCATAGTCCTTAGAGGTATACATGATTTGGGTTCATCAGATTTAGTGGAGAAGAAGCTAGAAAGTAAGATTGATTCCCTCACCACCCTAGTCTCCCAACTTGCTACAAATTAGAGACCTGCACCACCTGCAAGGGTTTGTGGCATTTGTACTTCAATTGAGCATCCCACTGATTGCTGCCTATTATTGCATGAGTCTACAGGTTCTGGAGCTCCACAAGCTTATGCAGCAAACATTTTCAATAATAGGGCTTCGAACCAACAACATAATTTTGACCTCTCAAGCAATAGATACAATCCAAGGTGGAGGAATCACCCAAATCTGAGATGGTCTAATCAGCATCACCAACAACAGCAGAATCCTTTGCCACCACCACCATTTTAGAATTCTGCTGGTCCAAGCAGACCTTATATGCCTCCACCAATGCAACAACAATATCAGAGGCAGCAAAATGAAGCACCAGCTCCTCAACCTTCTTCACCTTCGTTAGAGGAATTGGTCAAACAAATGGCTGAGATGAACATACAGTACCAACAGAAAAATGATGCCTCCATTCAGAGTTTAACCAACCAGATTGGTCAACTAGCTACTATTGTGAATCAATTGCAAAATCAAAATTCAGACAAGCTCCCTACACAGAATGTGGTTAATCCTAAGAATGTGAGTGCCATCACATTGAGGTCAGGGAAACAGATTAACATACCCACTTCAACACCTCCACCCTCATCTGTAGTTGCCTCAGTTCCTGCACCTGAGCAACCAGTTGGTAGCCAAAAATTGCATATAGATGGACCTTCTTCCAGCCCCAGTTCTGACCTACAACAGCCTCCTATCCCTCTTCCATTCCCTCCCAAAGCAATTCCAAGCAAAAAGATGGAAGAGGTCGATAAAGAGATTCTAGAGACCTTCATGAAAGTTGAGGTGAACATACCTCTGCTTGATGCCATCAAGCAAATTCCCAGATATGCTAAATTCTTAAAGGAGCTGTGCACCCACAAGAGGAAGATGAAGGGCAGTGAGACAATCAGCATGGGCAGAAATGTGTCCACTTTGATAGGTAAATTTGTTCCTTACATTCCTGAGAAATGTAAGGACCTAGGTACATTCTGCATACCTTGTATTATTGGCAATAATAAATTTAAGAATGCCATGCTTGATTTGGGTGCTTCAATTAATGTTATGCCGTTGTCCATTTTTAATTCTTTATCTTGGACCTCTGAAACCTATGGGTGTGGTGATACAACTGGAAAATAGGAGTGTAGCCCACCCTACAGGTTTCATTCAGGATGTCTTAGTTCGGGTTGGTGAACTTATTTTTCCTACTGATTTCTATGTGCTTGATATGGAGGAGGGATTCTCCCATGGATTTGTCCCAATCATTTTAGGCAGACCATTTTTGAAAACAGCCCGAACCAAGATTGATGTGTATGATGGTACATTGTCCATGGAATTTGGTGATATTATTGTCCATTTCAATATTTTGGATGCCATGAAACATCCATCTGAGTGTCGTTCTGTTTTTCGTGTTGAGATCATTGATGATGTTATTGATGAGTATGTTTCTGATTTTAATTCCTTACATGCTAGGAAACATTGTTTTCTTTATGATCTGTATACTTCTTTTGCATGCACTGAATCCGAATCTGATTTTGATATTGACATTGATCTTCATTCTAATCCTGAGTTATATTCTGAATTTAAATCTGATCATATGTTTGATGTTTTGGGTGTTGTACCTCCTATGGATATAAGTTCTTTAGAGTCGGAATGCACTAACCATGTTGCGGGAAGTATACATGAATCGACTTGCGAGGTTGAGGTACGAGTCTGTGGAACCCATTCTTCTTCCCTCTCTGATTCCTTCGTTCAGCCGGCACCCACTCCAAAACTAAAGACTTTACCGAGAAAACCTCAAGTACGCTTATTTGGAGGATGATGAGAAGTTTCCAGTGATCATTTCCACCTCCCTTGATGTTGTTCAAGAGGAGAAATTGTTGCATGTTCTGAAAAGGCATAAGAAAGCCATCGGCTGGACCCTGGCAGACATTCCTGGTATCAGCCCATCCACATGCATGCATAGGATATTATTGGAGGATGGAGCCAAACCAATGAGACAGCCACAGAGACGACTCAACCCCGTGATTTTGGATGTTGTGAAGAAGGAGGTGACGAAGCTTCTTCAGGCTAGGATCATCTATCCTATATCAGATAGTCATTGGGTGAGTCCAGTCCAGGTGGTCCCCAAGAAGACAGGCCTCACTGTTGTGAAGAATGAGAGGTGTGAGCTCATTCCCACCAGAATACAAAACAGTTGGAGGGTTTGTATCGACTACCAAAGGCTCAATCAGGCAACACAGAAGGACCATTTTCCACTGCCTTTCATTGACCGGATGCTTGAGTGTCTGGCAGGTAAATCTCATTATTGCTTTCTAGATGGTTTCTCTGGTTATTTTTAGATCCATATTGCTCCTGAGGATCAGGAGAAAACCACATTCATCTTCCCCTTTGGCACTTTTGCCTATAGGAGAATGCCTTTTGGCCTATGCAATGCCCCTGGTACCTTCCAGCGGTGTATGCTTAGTATCTTTTCAAATTTCCTTGAAAATTGTATAGAGGTGTTTATGGATGATTTCACTGTGTATGGATCCTCGTTTGATGCATGCTTAGATAATTTGGATAGAGTGCTTAATAGATGCATTGAAACTAATCTTGTTCTGAATTTTGAAAAATGTCACTTCATGGTAGAACAGGGTATAGTTCTAGGGCATATTATTTCTAGTAAGGGCATAGAAGTGGATCCTGCAAAAATCTCTGTTATTTCACAATTGCCTTACCCTCTTGCGTGCGAGAGGTTCGATCTTTTCTTGGCCATGCAGGTTCCTACAGGCGGTTCATTAGAGACTTCAGTAAGAAGGCCCTTCCATTATCCAATCTGCTTCAGAAAGATATTGAATTGATTTTGATGACAGGTGCAAAAAGGCGTTTGACTGCCTCAAGGAAGCATTGACCACCACTCCTATCATCCAGGCACCTGACTGGACAGTCCCATTTGAGTTGATGTGTGATGCATCTAATTATGCATTGGGGGTTGTCCTAGCACAGAGAGTTGATAAGCTGCCTCGGGTAATATATTATGCTTCCAGGACTTTAGATGTTGCCCAAGCAAACTATACCACCACTGAGAAAGAGCCTCTTTCCATTGTGTTTTCTCTTGATAAATTTAGATCATATTTGCTTGGTTCTTGTGTTATTGTGTTCACTGACCATGCAGCTTTGAAGTACCTACTAAAGAAGGTTGAGTCAAAGCCTCAATTGATCAGGTGGATGCTCTGGCTCCAAGAATTTGATTTGGAGATCCGTGATAGGAGTGGAGCACAAAATTTGGTTGCAGACCATTTGAGCAGAATAGAGAGGTGTGCTGATGATGCTTCACCAATTCGGGATGACTTTCCCGACGAGGGTTTGTTTGCACTTTCTGCTTCTTTTCCAACACCTTGGTTTGCAAACATTGTTAATTATCTTGTAGCTTCTATTTTTCCTCCCTTAGCATCCAGAGCTCAATGTGATAAACTTAAGAGCGATGCTAAGTATTATATTTGGGATGACCCGTATTTGTGGAAGTTGTGCAGTGATCAGGTTACCAGGAGATGCATTCTAGGCCATGAGATTGACTCGGTCCTGCAATTTTGTCATTCTTCTGCAACCGGTGGTCATCTTGGCATTCAAAGGACAGCTTGCAAGGTGCTTGACTGTGGTTTCTATTGGCCCACCATCTTCAAGGATGCGTTGAGAATTTGCAGCACTTGTGAGCAGTGTCAGAGAGCAGGAGGGTCCCTTACATGGAGACAGCTGATGCCCCAACAACCCATGTTATTTTGTGAGGTGTTTGATGTTTGGGGTATCGATTTCATGGGTCCCTTCCCTGTTTCTTTTGGTTTTTATTATATTCTCCTTGATGTTGATTATGTTTCAAAATGGGTGGAAGCCAAAGCCACCAGGACTAATGATGCTCGGGTTGTTGTGAATTTTGTTAGATCTAACATCTTTTGCAGATTTGGAGTACCCAGAGCCATTGTTAGTGATCAAGGCACCCATTTCTGTAACAGGTCCATGCAGGCCTTGGTCAAGAAGTATGGGGTTGTTCACAAAGTCTCTACACCTTACCACCCCCAAACTAATGGGCAAGCTGAAATCTCAAATAGGGAGATAAAGAGGATTTTAGAGAAGATTGTCCAGCCTAACAAAAGGGATTGGAGCAACATACTGGAGGATGCTCTTTAGGCGCATAGGACTGCTTACAAGGCACCTATAGGGATGTCTCCCTATCGGGTTGTCTTTGGTAAACCATGCCACCTACCAGTGGAGATAGAGCACCGAGCATATTGGGCTGTGAAATCATGCAACTTCTCACTTGATGAAGCTAGAGAGGAGAGGAAGCTACAGATAATGAATTGGATGAGATCCGTTTGGAAGCTTATGAGAACTCCATGTTCTACAAAGAGAAAACTAAGAGATTTCATGATAGCTCCATAGCTAGGAAGAAGTTCTTTGTTGGTCAGCAAGTGCTATTGTACAATTCCAGATTAGGTCTCATGGGTGGTAAGTTGCGTTCAAAGTGGATTGGACCTTTTATTGTTACTAATGTTTATCCTTATGGTGCAGTTGAAATTAAAAGTGAATCCACAGAAAAGAGCTTCAAGGTTAATGGCCATCGACTGAAACCATTCCTCAGCAATCCTTCTCTAGTGGATGTAGTTGTGGAGGAGATATCCCTGATTGATCCCACTTACCTTCCACCATGACTTAGGGAGTTCTCTTTTTCCTTCTCTTTACTTTTATTGCACTTGTCCAATTGGTGATTTGATTGCTTGACTTGATGTTATGCTACATTGGGACAATTTGTAGTTTAAGTGTGGGGGAGACTGTTCTTTGTTTTCTTTGTTTAGGATTTTTAGTTTTCTTTGTATTTCAGGTTCGTGTTTTGTGTACAATTTGCATGTTTCTTTTGGATCTCTGGATTTTGCTTAGGTTTCAGGCAGTAGCCTTGGCTTGACTCTGATTGATACTTCTTGATTCACATGCATGTTTGGAGATGATTAAGGCATTTTTGTTCTGATTAGCCTCTAGCCAAATGAGCCTACCTTGAATTAATTCCTTTGATAGCCCCTTTGAGCCTATGTTTCCCTTTATTTCTTTTGAAGCTCATTAAAAGCCTTAAGTGAAAAACCATGATTACCTTAACCTTAGGGATTTTTGGAGCTTTGGAATTGTTTTGGGAATAAGTTATTGAATAAGTGTGGGGGTGCATTTTGTATTTCATTGGATGATGTACTGGCTAGTTGGTTATCTCTGCTGTACAATTTTTGTGTTTTCCTTTCAATGTATTTCATGTGGTTCAATGTAAAAAAAAAAAGGATATGTAAAAAAAAATGAGAAAAGAAGAAGAAAGGAAAGTTGTGGTTGAGGCAAAAGACAATAGAGGAGGTTTGATATTAGAGGTTTTTGGGCATGCATCTTGTGCTTATTTTTGACTTATTCCCCATTGCTCCTCTAGTTCCTCTGGTTCACAACTACTTATCCCATATGATATCCTCTACCTTGTCCCTACCCCCATTACAACCTGAAAAGACCTTTTGATCTTTTTGTGCATGTGCGTTGGGTGTTGAGTTTAGAGGTTTGCCAAGTCTATCTGTTGTTTGCTTTTCTTGAGTATTTTGAGAGTATACAGTAGCCTAGACACATGAGAGATATAGTGCATCTTGTGAGGTTTTGTCACTTTGATTCACCTTTTGACATGATTGACCTCTTGCCAGGTTTTGAAATGCTTGGATGATTTCCATGAGTATCTAGTTCCTCTGACTCTTTGTGTTGGATATTGTCTACTCCTTTCTTTTCCCAGGATTCGTTAAGGATTGTGTAAATTTGTTTGTGTTTTGTGTGTCTTCTTGTTCCTGCTCCTTTTTGTTATGTCACTCTCTTCGATGTCTTTGGAATTGCTCCTTGCTTTGCTTCTTCATTTTGCCCGGGAGTGCAAAAGGCTAAGTGTGGGGGAATTTGATGAGCCATTATTTTCCCGCATTTTCTTATCATTATGTACTTATCTTAATTGATGCATTGTGTTTAATTGTCTATTATTAGTGCATTTTCATTATTGGGCTTCATTGGGCCAATAATTTAGATTTTAATTAATTTGAATCTATTTGATCTAATTTTTACTCATTATTAATTTTAGGACAGTTTAAAGCAATTTTGGGCTTGAAAAATTGGGCCAAATGTCATATTTTATTTTATACGGGTACTAACATTAGTTTACTATTTTATTTATCATTTTTTCTACAAATGTCCAAATAACATGATTCTAAAATAATTATAAACTAGAAACATTGAGCTTTCCACAGGATCCAAAATCATTCAATTCGGAGCTAAATTAGATTTTACATAAATTATCCAAAACGGGTCAAGCGCACCAGGCTGGCCCAATAGACATGCTTCAGTAATTCAAGTTTCCTTAATTCATTAGACCTCCGAAAATAGTAGAAACAGTGTCGTTTTAAATCTAGCTCAAAAGGCTTTCAAAAGAGATCAAAATCACTTAATTTGAATAAGTATTGAAAATACTGCACGTGTTTGAAGTTCATGGACCTGCACTGAAGCCAACTTATGATGTGTTTCATGGGCTAGTTGAGCCCAAACCTCGATTAAGATTAGGGTTAGGGTTATTTATATAAGAGAGGCACATCACACGACAAACAACACACAAGGACTGCACAACCACCACACAACCGCCTTTCATCTTCTGCAATTTATATTCAAGTTTGTTTACTCTTTTGTCATTATTTTTAAATTCTTGTTTCGATTTTAATTATGTTTCATCTATTGCGTTTTCAACTTTCCATGGATATCTAATTCTTTGTATTGATTTTCTGAGAATAATGCAAGTAGATCTTTGAGGTTTTGTTCTTCAATTTTATTTTGTTTGTTCTCTTAACTCTTCATCTTCTAATCTCAATGTTGAATTATAATCTGTTTATGCTTAATAAACCGAAACTAATATCACAGTTTGCTTAATTCTATGTTAGAGATGAGATTATGTGATGTATGCAATGCTTAATTGTATAAGGATAATTTGGGGTTAATCTTTGCTTAGTTGGTTAATTTCATGTTGGAATAAGGGTTAAGGAAAATTTGGGAATAATCTTCGTTTAGTTGGTTAATTTCAAATTGGAAGAAGGGTTAAAGCTAGTTTGAGATTAATCTTCGCTTAGTTGATTAATTTTGAATTAGAATATAATTTGGGATTTATCTTCACTTAGTTGGTTAATTTCGAATTAATTACGTAATCTAGGATAAGTGACACTGCATTAGAATCAGGAAATCAATTGCATTTTAATCTGTTTTTAATCCGCATTTTTATAATCTGCTTTTGTTATGTTTCATCTAATATTTTAATTTTGAAAAACTCCCTTTTTTTGTTACTGTTCTAAATTTAAAAATTGATAAGCTTTGATAGAAATTTGTGGTCTTTGGGAGACGACCTAGGAAAGCTTCCTAGTACTACATTTATCTGTTTTAATTATTTGACCGAGTACAACATTGATCAATAGGGTTCGTACCGGGTGGGGGTAGGTACCCACAAGAGCCTTATAGAATAGGGTTTGTACCAGATGAGGGTAGGTACTCATAAGAATCTAGCAAAATGCAGATTCATACCAGGCGGGGGTAGGTACCCACAAGAGCCTTATAGAATAGGGTTCGTACCAGGTGGGGGTAGGTACCCACAAGAGCCTTATAGAATAGGGTTTGTACCAGGTGGCGGTAGGTACCCACAAGAGCCTTATAGAATAGGGTTCGTACTAGGTGGGGGTAGGTACCCACAAGAGCCTTATAGAATAGGGTTCGTACCGGATGAGGGTAGGTACTCATCAGAATCTAGCAAAATGCAGATTCATACCAGGTGGGGGTAGGTACCCACAAGAGCCTTATAGAATAGGGTTCGTACCAGATGAGGGTAGGTACTCATCAGAATCTAGCAAAAAGCGGATTCATACCTGGTGGCGGTAAGCACCCACAAGAGTCTAGCAAAATGCAGACTCATACCTAGTGAGGGTAAGTACTCACCAGAACCTTATAAAAGAGGGTTCAAACCAGATAGGGGTTGGTACCTATCAAAAGTATTTATCATCCGGAGGATCAGCAAACTTCAGCAAAGGAGAATCCGAAGGATGATCGGGGAAAAAGGGTTAACTCCTTCACCTACCAACTATTTTTGTGGGCACATTAGGCCAAGAGTTAGTCGGGCAGGTGAAGGGGGGGCAGCTGTAGACCCCTAATTTTGCCCGGCCACTCAATAAAGGCTAAGAAGACTTTCTATCTGAAGATAAAGCTTTGGTGGACGTCTATTGACATCAATCGACTTCCGAATAAAGAAAGGAAAGTTTCCTGGGAGTCCCAGAACACAAAATCTGGCCAAAATAGTCGAGATAGCCGTCCCAGAAGTCGGGAGAGTCGTCCCAGAAGTCGGGAGAGTCGTCCCAGAAGTCGGGACAGCCGTCCCAGTCAGTCCAGATGGCCGTCCCACATGCCAGACGGCCGTCTCAACCATTTTTGACACTTGGGAAGGTCGTCCCAAATCCCAAATGGTCGTCCCGACCTCTGTAGACGGCCATCCCTATTTTCTGCACCCCAGACAGCCGTCCCAAGCTGCCAGGCTGAAAAAACTATAAATAGGAGCTCATTTGAGCGTTTTTAAACACTCCAGACACTTGTCTTCTCTCCCTCCTTCTAATGAACTCTCCGATTGCCAAATAAGGTAACAATCAGTTAAGGAAGTTTCTTCCGGCATTCGATTCTTCTTAAAATTTTGGTAGTGTCAGTCTTGTATTCGGGAAGGAGAGTCTTTGTAGTGCGGGGGATTGCCAAAACGCATCCTCACAGTTAAAGATTTGCAATAAAAAGCTTGCTACGGAGGTTCTTTTCACTTCTCTTCTCTTTTATTGCTTTATTTATTGCTTTATGTATGCAATAGAAAATAAAATCATGTAGATAGCCATTTTTAAAATATTGTACAATAAAATAGGGTAATAGCGTAATTTTTATTAATCTTTACTTTATGAATTAATCCATCATAGGGAACCCGAAAGGGGCGTCATGGGGTGCTAACACCTTCCCCACGTGTAACTAACTCCCTTACCTAACTCTGGTTATAATGGTCAAGTTTGGTTTTTCTTAAAATCAACACCTTTTTATCCTTTTCCAATGTTTATGGTCAAAACATTGGTGGCGACTCCATATGAACCCTTTTGCGAAAACCTTGCTTTTATTAGAGGATAGTTCAGTTGTTGAGCACCTCGGAAGCAATGAACACATTTTAAAATAAAACGCGAGTCTAAACCATCTTTTCGCGACCGCTCGCATAAACGTTCGAGATGTCCCTAGACGTCGGAACGGACGGCGGTGACATAGAGTTGCTTGGATTCCTAGTGTGCATGCTTCGTATTCGGCCATGTTATTGGTACAGTCAAAATTCAATCTGGCTGTTACAGGGATGTATTTCTTTTCGGGGGATATCAAAATGGCTCCTATCCCATGTCCAAGCATGTTTGAGGCTCTGTCGAAGAACATAATCCATGTCTCTTCTTTGGTCTCTTCGTGTTCGATGTGCATGATATGTTCATCAGGAAAGTCATCTTGTAGGGACTAGTATTCGTTTGTTGATCCATGGGCTAGATAGTCTGCTAGGGGACTACCTTTAATAACTTTCTGGGTGACATGAATGATGTCGAACTCTGACAGGAGCACTTGCCACCTAACTATTTTTCCGGTCAGAATGGGCTTCTCGAAGAGGTACTTGATTGGGTCCATTTTGGAGACCAACCATGTTGTATGCCGAGCCATATATTGTCGGAGACGCTGAGTGACCCACACCAATGCACAACAAGTTTTTTCAAATGGTGTATAATGAGTCTCATAGTCTAGGAATTTTTTGCTGAGATAGTAAATGACCCGCTCTTTCTTCCTAGTTTCATCTTGTTGACCGAGCACGCATCCCATGGACTCTTTGAGTATTGACAAATATAGGATCAGAGGTCTCCCCTCAATGGGTGGTACCAATACTGGCGGATTGATTAAGCATGTTTTGATTTTATCGAACGCTTGTTGGCATTCTTCATTCCACACCGTTGGTTGATTTTTGCGCAACAGTTTAAAGATGGATATACATTTATCTATTAACTGTGCAATGAAATGGGAAATATAGTTTATTCGGGCCAAAAATCCTCTAACCTCCTTTTCTATGCTTGGCGGGGGCATTTCCAAAATCGGCTTGGTTTTGTCAGGGTCCACCTCGATTCCTCTTTTGCTGATGATGAACCCCAAGAGCTTTCCTGACCGTACTCCGAAAGTACATTTTGTCGGGTTTAGTTTGAGTTGGTACTTCCGAAGCCGGTTGAATAGCTTCTTGAGATATTGAATGTGATCTATCTCGTTCCTGGATTTGGCGATCATGTTGTCCACAAATACTTCTATTTCTTTGTGGATCATGTCATGGAATAGCGTGACCATAGCCCTTTGATAGGTAGCTCCTGCATTCTTGAGTCCGAAAGGCATTACACGGTAGCAGAAGGTGCCCCATGGTGTGATAAAAGAGGTTTTTTATCTGTCCTCGATGACCAATTTAATTTAATTGTACCATGCGTACCTGTCCATGAAGGAATAAAGCGTGTTTGTAGGAGTATGGTCTACTAGCGTGTCTATGTGTGGTAGGGGAAAGTCATCCTTTGGACTTGCTCGATTGAGGTCCCTATAATCCACGCATACCCTGACCTTACCGTTCTTTTTTATGACAGGTACTATGTTAGCCAACCATTCAGGGTATTCGAACACTACTAGGAAATTGGCGTCCAGTTGCCTCTATACCTCTTCCTTAATCATTAAGGACCAATCTGGCTTGATTCTTCTGAGTTTTTGCTTCATAGGTCGGAACCCTTCTTTTAAAGGCAGTCTATGCTCCACTATACTTGTGTCGAGCCCGGGCATGTCATGGTAGGACGAGGCGAATACATCCATATATTCTTTTAGAAGTTGTATCAATCCCTCCCTTATGCTACTATCTATTCGGGTGTCGATATTTATCTTTTTCTCATCATTCCCTTCTCCCAAATTGATAGTTTCCATTTCTTCTTGATGTGGTTGCATAATGCATGCTTCTTTTTCCAACATTCTTTGCATGTCAGGGGAAATGGTCCCCTGCTCACTGTCGAACTCGACCCATTCGCCTTCGACTTCCGGGGTCCACAGAGATTCATCAATCACAGACATGATGTGTTTTAGGTTCTGTTTTAGTCATATATTTTATTATTCATTTATTTATGAGAGAATAATAAATAGAAGAGGGAAAAGAATGAAATGAATAAGAAAATGTCTCATGTATTAAGGAAATGAAAGCGTATGTACATGCCCTTTTAGTCAAAATTCCCACGGCCACGGGCGGGGACCATGGGAGATACAAAAGAAAGCTTAAAAAAGAACCCTAGGGGTTGATCCTCCCTGTCCTCCCTCTCTGCTACGCTAGCTTTGACAGAGGCTTGGCGTCTACATCAAAAGCAGAGGCATCAAAGGTTATCCAACCAGCGTCAATTAGCTCTTGGACCTTGTATTTTAAGGTCAAGCAATTATCCGTTGAATGCCCAGGTGCATCCGAATGGTAGCTACATTTCTCATTAGGCTTGTACCACTCTGCGTAGGGAGGCTCCATTTTCTTGGGAGGAACAAGTGCCAGAAGATTGGCCTCCAGTAACTGCGGCAACAGCTTTGCGTATGAGGTGGAGATAGGGGTGAACTTCCTCTCCCTTCTTCGTGGCTGTCGCTCCGTCTGCGAGGTGGAGGAAGGGGTTGCGAAATTAATGGTGTGTACGTCCTCCTCCTTCTTTTTGAAGGGTTTCTTGAATGAGGTGTTGGAAGAAGAAGGTCGCGCTATTTGAAAGTGATGAAGATCTTATTGAATTACTTTGGCAAAGATCTTGTTGATTTGATGAAGTAAAAAATGAAGTCAAAGGCAACTTTGTGGCAGTCAAAGGTCACTTAGATAAAAGAGTAGATGGATTAGTGTGTCTGCAGCTCTGCTTAGGTATAAACATTTTATCTTTCTGCTGCATGAGGTTTCTTCATTTAAAAGATTTTGCAAATGCCTCTAAAAAATGTTTTAACGGTTAAAAACAAAGTATTTTGATAAAAGCTTTTTTAATCAACTATTTTAACTAATAGTATATGAGCTTTATCAACTAAAATTTTTTCACACTTTTATAACAGGTTTTTAACTGATATAACTTCGAAATAACCGATTGTTTTCATTAAAAGGATTTTTGAAAACCTTCTGTCGGTATTTTAACTGATACAGTTTCGAAATAACCGATTAAAATCACTTAAAATGTTCAGGGAAGTGTTCTGGCAGTATTTTAATCGATATAACTTTGAAATAATCGATTAAAACCACTTGGAGTACTGTTTGATCGATCAGAATAAGCATATGACCGATCAGAACCAGATATGATCGATCAGAATTGAGTTATGACCGATCAAATTATTTTAATCGATTAAAGCTGTGTTTCAATCGATTAAAACAACTTAAGAAAATTTGTACTAATTTTTAATGGATTAAAACAGATTATTATCAGTTAAAATCATTTAGAAAAGTTTATAAGAATATTTTGCAGTATTTCAATCGATTGAAAGACGAATCAATCGATTAAAACAGTTTAGAAGATTTTTTACAAAGAGTTTTAATTGATATAAACGTTGTCGTATCAGTTAAAATAGATCTAAAAAATAATCAAGAACATTTTAACAGATTAAAAGAAGTTTTAACAGATTAAAACAAGACTTTTAATAGATTAAAAGATTGTTTTAACAGATTAAATAAACCAGTAGTTTTGAAAATCTTCTATATAAACAGAGTTGCTTGAACTTTTTAAATAACATCTTTTAGCAATCAATCAAGCAAGCATAAGAGCTACTTTCAAGAGAGAATCACGCTAGTTTTTGTGAAGTTCATAAGAGTTCTTTCTTGAGGCAAAATTGCATTCTTTTGGAGAAGAAACACATATTGCAGAACTGCATAAAACTAGTTTGAGCGTTCTAAATTTCTTCTCTTTGTTTCTTTACTTTCTTTTACTGTATTGTGGGTGTCTGGAATTGTGGGCACTGGTTTCTGTAGCTGGAATTTGGCTGCAGGGTAGGTCAAGAACTGGAATTTGGTTCTTGGTGAAAGGTTAGGTGCAGGAACTAGAATTGTGGTTCTTGTGGTAGATTGAGTGTGAGGTTAAGGTTGTAATCTGTAAAACATTCAATCTAGTGGAACCCAGCTAGAATTTGGCTGGAGACTGGACGTAGCCCTGGGATTGGGTGAACCAGTATAAACCTTGGTGATATCTTTCTAAACCTTTCTCTTCTTTAATTCTGTGACTGCATTTATTTTTTATTGCTTGCTGTGTGATTCAAGAACTGTTCAGATTTCTTAATCTTTGAAATAGATAATCTATTAATTGAGAAATTCTTTCAAAGATCAATTCACCCCCCCTCTTGATCTCAGCCTACTTTTCTAACACTATTTTCCCACTCCTCAGCCCCTGCTACACTCTTTCTCCAACAGTGACTATGTCCGAAAAAGGATTGGAGGTATTGGCAATTGCTTTATCATAGTAAGCTCCAGTCAGTGAATCTCTGAACATAGCCATTGTTTCCTTATCCGTTAGTGGAGGTTCTATTTGGGCGGCCATTTCCCTCCATCTTTGGGCGTACGCTTTGAAGGATTCGTTGTTCCTTTTGCTTAGGGTCCTAAGATCTGACCTGTCGGGGGTCAGATCGATGTTGTATCGGTAACGACGAAGGAAAGCGTCAGGCAACTGTTTCCAGTTTTGGACCTTCCCTCTTTCCAACTGTATGTACCAGTTGAGAGTCGTGTCATCCAAACTCTCCTGGAAGCAGAGGATCAGGAGTTTTTCGTTTTCAGCATGAGCAACCATCTTACGACAATACATTGTAAGATGGTTCTTGGGGCAGGTCAGCCCGGCGTACTTGGGGAAGTCTGGGATTTTGAATTTTGGAGGGAAATGGATGTTCTTCACCAGGTACATGTCCACCACCTCTTTGACGTCGAAGTTGTGCCCCTCCACCGCCTTTAGTCTTTCTTCTAGTGCAGAGATTTGTTGTTTGGATACCTCCGAGATGTGGATGCGCACGGTTCGAGCGTCGGATTGGAGATGCTCTTTTTGGTCGTAGACGAATTCTTCTTCCTCCTCTTCTTCATGGCGGGAGGCATGCTCAGCTTGGGCTTTGCCCTTGTTTTGACCTTGGCGCATGGCCTCCATCAGTTGTGCCATCTGCTCCCTGAGGGTGTTAACCTCCGCAATGAGCTTACGATTTTGTTCTTCTAGGTTCTCCATAGCTTTTGCATTTTGTGCACGGGTTCGGACGGGGAGAGGACCAACCACTTTCTAGAATTCCCGAAAGATGTTTATTAATGTATGTTGAGTGTGGGACTAATATGGATATGTTTATGTATGAGAGATTCTGTTTGGATGATGCCAAATGCGCTTTTTCCTTTTATTTTCTCTCTTGTTTTCTCCACTCATGATATGATGTGATATGAATGTTTTGACTTTGTTAAAAATTGTTTTATTTATTTCGGATTTATTTGATTTAGGTCTTTATTTGGTTTTATTCTTTATTATTTTTATTTTATAACCTTTTATCTCTTCTGTCAGACTGCGTATCTACTTAGCTTGCAAAGAACCTGAAGCCAGGCTAGCTAAAAGGCAGACTGTCCGAGATAAAAAAAATGGTTTATATGAAAGAATAATGTTTAACGTCCCTTATCTCTTTTGTCGGACTGCGTGGCTACTTAGCTTACAAAGAACCTGAAACCAGGCTAGCTAAAAGGCAGACTGTCCAAGATAAGGGCGTTTATTGCAAAAAATGTTTTTTGTGATTTTTCTGTTGTTTGGTTATGCTATACAATCAAATGCAACAAACAAATGCGCACACAATTCAATCATCCGCGAACAGGCAAGAAGTCATTTTAATCACGAGGTAGGGTTTTCCTGTAGAAAAGTGCATTGGCGAAGGTAGGTTCTAACTGTTCTCACCAAGGTTAAGGCCCCCAAGGTGCCCCCATTATAGGGTCCCCACTCTCCAGCCTTCCCAACATGCTTAGCACTAAGGCCATAGTCAGCCTTTGTGCCAAAAGAGGAAGGTTATCACCTTGAGTGGTGGTTTCTGATCACATTGGTGGGCTCAAGGCCATCACTACAGTGAATCGTACCTGCCACCCACTCCCTATGGATTTCTCACTTGCCCTCGGGTATAGAGGGACCTATTGTGTGCAAAGGTTTGTGTATAGTTCGTATTTCAAACAATTGCGTAAAATAAACAAACAACAGTTTTTAAAACCAAACAATTAAAGCATGTTATAATACAAGGTAGGGTAAAATCGTATTTTCTTAGTTTATTTATTAAGCTGGCCCATCACTAAATGGGATCAACTCTCTAGGCTTCCCCAGTGAAGTCGCCATTTGTCGCCGCCGTCAAAAAGAGGCGGTCGGAGCGACGCGATGGTTCTGACTTTCCGTTTTTCACGTTTTTATGGGTGATGTTACAACACCTTTAGGTTGTCCGATAACCAGGCTGAACCGAAGGGCGAGGTTTTCGAAAAGGTGTTCTTAGGTCGTCTGATAACCCACCTGACCTAAGAACTAATTTGAAAGGGTTCTGATGGAGTCGCCACCGATGTTTTTACCGGAAACATCGAAAAAGGAGAGAAAAGGCATTGGTTTTCGAAAACCAACTTCGGTCGTTAAAACCAGAGTTGGGTAAGGGAGTTAGTTACGTGTAAGGGAAGTGTTAGTTCCCTTTACGACGCCCCTTTCAAGTTCCCTTTACGACGCCCCTTTCGAGTTCCCTATGATAGGCTAGCTTTTTATAAATGAACTTTTGAAAAGACGCTTTTACCCTTTTAAGAAAAACCAACTTTAGTCGTTATAACCAGAGTTGGGTAAGGGAGTTAGTTACGTGTGGGGAAGGTATTCGCTTCCCCACGATGCCCCTTTCGGGTTCCCTATGATAGGCCGGTTATTTCGTAAATAAATTAAAAATGACGCTTTTACCCTTTTATTTGTGGAATTAGAAGATAACGACTACATGGACCTAATTAATGCATATATATAAATGATAAAGCGATAAAAGAGAGAGGGAGACTGAAGAAACCTCTGGAGCAAGCTTTGATTAATTCTTTAAAAGTTAGGGTGCGTTTTGGCAGCCCTTCGCTCTACAACGTCGACTTTTCTCTCTTATGACGCTATAAAAACTCTCTAAAGACACTCAGAAAATTCTGGAAATGCTTCGGAGGGGCTCTAGGAGAAGAATTCTAAGAAATTTTAGAAGGAAAGGTGGAAGAACTGTGTGAAATGGAGGGGAGAGCGCCCCCCTTTTATAGGGATTCGCCCCTGTCAGGTCGAGACTGTCGTCTCGCTTGGCAAGGTCGAGACGGCCGTCTCGCCATTCGAGACGGTCGTCTCGTCTTTGACAAATGGCAAGACGGTCGTCTTGCCAATCGAGACAGCGGTATCGAATTGCCAAATGGCGAGAGGGCCGTCTCGCCAATCGGGAAGGTGGTCTTGCCATTGGCAAGTGGCGAGACGATCGTCTCGCCAAATGAGACAGCGGTCTCGACTTTGCCATTAGGTGAGACAGCGGTCCCGATAAGCGAGACGGCGGTGTCGACCCTTAAGGTGGAAATCCTTATTTTTTGTACAAAAAAAGGCTTCCTACTCTAATATGGAGCCTATTAGTCTCTCCTAGTGGTTTTTTAGGCCTTGCTCCTCTTTAAATTGAAAGTCTTCCGCTCTTTATTTTGAGGTCGGGCAAGATTTGGGGTCTACAGCAGCTCCCCCTTCACCTGACTAGCCGACTATTGGCTCACTATGCCAAAAGGATCGGTTGGAGGGTGAAGGAGTTAACCCTCTTGTCCGGCTGTCCTTCGGATGCTTCGTTTTGCGGTGGCTGATCCTTTGGGGAAAAATGTGTTGTGCGCCTCCAGGATGCTCCTTCTTGCGGTAGCTGACCCCTTTAGTTGACACGTGGTAGAACCTCAGGATGCTCCTTCTTGCGGTAGCCAACCCTTCGATTGATGAGTATAAACCCTGTTAGAAAAGTAGGCTGAGATCAAGAGGGGGGTGAATTGATCTTTGAAAGATTTTCGCAATTTACAGATTATCTATTTCAAAGATTAAGAGCTCTAATCAATTCTTGAATCAAACAAAACAATCAAACAGAATAAGGCAGCAACAAAATTAAAAAGAGAAAGGTTTAGAAAGATACAACCAAGATTTATACTGGTTCACCCAATCCTAGGGCTACGTCCAGTTTCCAACCAAATTCCAGTTGAGTTCCACTAGATTGAACGTTTTACAGATTACAACTTCAATCACACACTCAATCTATCACAAGAACCAAAATTCCAGTCCTTACACCTAAACCTTCACCAAGAACCAATTTCCAGTTCTTGAACAAACCTGCAGCCAAATTCCATTCACAGAAACTAGTGCCCACACTTCCAGGCACCCACAATACAGAAAAGAAAAGTAAAGAAGTAAAGAGAAGAAACTAGAACACCCAAACCAGGTTTATGCAGTTCTGCAAAATGAGTTTCTTCACCAAAAGAATGCAAAAATTGCTTCAAGAAAGAACTTCACAAAACTTGTGCGATTCTCTCTTGAAAGTAGCACTTATGATTGCCTGATTGTTTGCTAAAAGATATATTTTAAAATGTTCAAGCAATTCTGTTTATATAGAAGATTTTCCAAACTGCTGGTTTATTTAATCTGTTAAAATAATCTTTTAATCTGTTAAAATTCTTGTTTTAATCTGTTAAAACTTCTTTTAATCTGTTAAAATGTTCTTGGTCATTTTCCAGATTTGTTTTAACTGATACGACAATGTTTATATCAATTAAAACTCTTTGTAAAAAATCCTTCAAATTGTTTTAATTGATTGTTTCGTCTTTTCATCGATGAAGATACTGCCAAAGGTTTTCATAAAAGTTTCTAAGTGGTTTTAACTAATAACAATCTGTTTTAATCGATTAAAACATTCTGGAAAAATCTCTTAGTTTTTTAATCGATTATTTCGCATTTGTATCGATTAAAATACTGACAGAACAACTTTCAAAACACTTCAAGTTATTTTAATCGATTATTTCGAGTTTGTATCGATTAAAATTCTTCCAGAACACTTTTCAAAATATTCTAAGTCATTTTAATCGATTATTTCAATTCTATATTAGTTAAAATACTGGCATAAGGTTTTCAAAATCCCTTCTAATGAAAAAAATCGATTATTTCGAAAACATATCAGTTAAAAACCTGTTACAAAGGTGTTAAGAACATTTTAGCTGATAAAGCTCATATACTATTAGTTAAAATAGTTACTTAAAAACCATTTAATAAAATACTTTGTTTTTAACATATTAAACACGTTTTAGAGGCTTTTGCAAAATCTTTTAAATGAAGAAACCTTATGTAGCAGAGAGATAAGAATGATTATACCTAAGTAAAGATGTAGACTCACTAATCACTCTACCCTTTTATCTAAGTGATCTTTGTCGCCGCCGTCCCTTTCGATGTCCTGATGACGTCTCGAAACGTTTATGCGAGCGGTCGCGAAAGATGGTTTAGACTCGCGTATTTGTTTTGAAATATGTTCATTGCTTCGACATTGAAAAAGCAAGGTTTTCGAAAAGGGGTTCTTATGGAGTCGCCACCAATATTTTGACCATAAACATTGGAAAAGGATGAAAAGGCATTGATTTTAATAAAAACCAGACTTGGCCATTATAACCAGAGTTAGGTAAGGGAGTTAGTTACGTGTGGGGAAGGTGTTAGCACCCCACAACGCCCCTTTCGGGTTCCCTATGACAGATTAATTCATTTAAGTAAAGACTACGAGAAATTACGCGATTACCCTATAATATTAAATGGCTATCTACATGATTTTATTCTATATTGCATGCATAAAATGATGAATAAAGCTAAATAAAACAATAAAAGAGGCAAAATAGCTATCTACATGATTTTATTCTACATGGCATAAATAAAGCTAAATAAAACAATAAATAAAGCAATAAAAGAGAAGAGAATTGAAAAGAACCTCCGTAGCAAGCTTGATATTGAGAGTCTCGAAGCTGTGAGGATGCGTTTTGGCAACCCCTCTCTCTACACAGACTCTCCTCACCAATACAAGATCGACTCCACTAAAAATTTAAAGAAGAATCGAATGCTGGAATATAATTCCTTAACCGATTGTTACCTATTTAAGGCAATCGGAAAGATCATTCAAGAGAAAGAAAGAAATAGACAAGTGCTCCGAGTTTTAGAAAGTGTTTAAGAGCTCTCGGAGTGTGCGGGGTGTGAAAAAGTGGCAAATGAGCCTCCTTTTTATAGTTTTCGCAGCTGGCGCACTTCGGGACCACCGTCCGGAGTGGGACGGCCGTGCGGACTGGGACGGCCGTCCCAAATGGCATTTTTACACAGCTGGGACCCCCAGGAACCGGGACGGCCGTCCCACTTAAACTGGGACTCGGGACGGCCGTCCCAACTTCGGGACGCGCGTCCCAACTGGCTGGGGCAGGTTGGGATGGCCGTCCCAACTTTGGGACGGCCGTCTCGACTTGTTCTGGCCAGTTTCGCGTTTCGGGACTCCGGGAAGCTTTCCTTTCATGTTTCGGACGTCAGTTGGTGCCGATATGTGTCTGTTGAAGCTTTATATTCATATGGGAAGTCTCCTTGGCTCTTATTTGTAATGCTAGACGAGCTTTATCTTGTTACGGGTGATCTCCTTTATCTTTATTTGAGAGACCGGGCAAAATTAGGGGTCTACAGCTGCCCCCCCCTTCGCCTGCCTAACTAATTCGTCGGTTTTTAATATGCCGACAAAATTAGTTGGTAGGGGAAGGAGTTAACCCTTTTGCCCGGTTATCCTTTGGATGTTGCTCCTTGTTGATCCTCCGGATGATAAATATTTTGATAGGTACCAACCCCTATCTGGTGTTTTGACGAGTACGAACCCCCTGTCATGGTAGACCCCCTTCTGTAAGGCCTGATGAGTACACACCCCCATCTGGTGTTTTGACGAGTACGAACCCTCTGTCTGGTATGAGTCTGCATTTTGCTGGACTCTAATGGTTTTTACACCCCCACTGGGTGCGAACCTGTATCTTGACAAGGCTCTATTGTGCGAGTCATCATATTGACGGACTCTAATGGTTTTTACACCCCCACTGGGTGCGAACCTGTATCTTGACAAGGCTCTAGTGTATTTTTTCACCCCACTGGATGTGAACCTGAATCTTGGTAAGGTTCTAGTGTATTTTTTCACCCCACCGGATGTGAACCTGAATCTTGCTAAGGTTCTAGTGTATTTTTTTCACCCCACCGGATGTGAACCTGAATCTTGCTAAGGTTCTAGTGTATTTTTTCACCCCACCGGATGTGAACCTGAATCTTGCTAAGGTTCTAGTGTATTTTTTCACCCCACCGGGTGTGAACCTGAATCTTGCTAAGGTTCTAGTGTATTTTTTCACCCCACCGGGTGTGAACCTGAATCTTGCTAAGGTTCTAGTGTATTTTTTCACCCCACCGGGTGTGAACCTGAATCTTGCTAAGGTTCTAGTGTATTTTTTCACCCCACCGGGTGTGAACCTGAATCTTGCTAAGGTTCTAGTGTATTTTTTCACCCCACCGGATGTGAACCTGAATCTTGCTAAGGTTCTAGTGTATTTTTTCACCCCACCGGGTATGAACCTGAATCTTGCTAAGGTTCTAGTGGCAGCGGCTTATTTTTTATCATGCGCCTCTGGGGGGTAATTTTTTCTTTTTGACTTTTCTATTTTAGTCATCTGGTTTTACCAGGGATTTCTGTATTTTGGCTTTTCTTATTTTAGCCATCCGGCTTTTGCCGGGGATTCTTTGATTTCGGCTTTTCTGTTTAGCCATGGGGATTTCATTGTTTTGGCTTCTTCTTTTAGCCATCCGATCTTTGCCGAGGATTTTTGATTGCCTCTTTTTTAGACAGGAATCCTCTGGGGATTTGTTTTCTATTTGGTTGTGCCTGTTGATTTAGGCATATGCTTCAATAGTGGTGAAGGCTTTTTACTTGTTGTTTTTCACTTCTGAATAGGCTGATGTTCTTCTTGAGGATATTTGTTCTTGATAATACCTCTGAGTAGGTGGATGCTTTTTGAAAGCTTTGTGCTTGTATTACCTCTTATAGGTTGATTTCCCTTTTCTTGGGGATATCAGTTTTTTTGCTTGCCTTAGGCATTCTTGGGAGTGAAGGTTTTGCACTTCGCTGGGGATATTCCTATTGAGTCTCCCTGAGTATATGAATTTTGTATTTTGCCTTTTGATGGTAGGCTTGCTGGGGATTTTTCTTTTTGATGATCCTTTGGAGAATGGATTTCATTCCGGGGATCTATTTTGAATTGCCCCTCAAAGGGGAAAAAATGGAGTTTTCGACTCCTCATTGCTTGAATTGTTTTTTTGTTTATGTTCTTATTCCTGCTGGGGAATGGGTTTATATGTGCGCCTTTTATGCACGTTAGATGGAAAGATATGTATTTTTCTCTTTTCTTCGTAGTGATCCCTGGGGAATTTATTGGTTTCCTGTGGATGGAAATTTCTCATTTTCTCCTTTTATAGATTTTTCCTGATGTGCTTTTCTTGGGGATTTTCTCTCGGCTTTTTCATGCAGTAGCCTTTGTCAGAGGATGAAAGACTTTTCTCTTCTTTCTTTTTGTTGCCCCCCAGTGATGTGGGGGATTTTGACTCTGTTTTTTCTTTGATGGACTCTTATGTAGTCCTTGTTCTCCTTATTCTCCTTATTCTGCTTTGGGGAAGTGACGGAGACTTTTGCATGAGTGTGCTTGATGACTCATGTGGCGATGAAGCTGAGTCGTGTGGTAATCTTTGTTTTGCCTTTGGAGTAGACAAGGATCCTCTTGGGGATGGTCAAGCCTTTCCATTGACTTTTTCATTTTGATGGTGTCCTTCTTTCTTGGATGGAAGGATGCTGATTGCAGCTCTGAATGACTATGTTTGATGACTCATGTGGTGGTGTTGAGTCAGGGAGTATTTATTTTTGTTTTGCCTCTAGAGTAGGCAAGGATCCGCTTGGGGATCATCGGGCCTTTCCGTTGGCCTTTTTGATGTACCCTTCTTCTATTGGGGTTTGAGGAGAATGGTTGGAGCTATGGTTTTCTTTAAAGCTCTTTATTCTGCTAAAATGGTTTTGATTTTGCCTTTCGCGATTTTGATTTTCATATGAAGGCTGGATTCTGGCGCCTCCTGTTTTCAATCACAAGTATGGAGACTATCCTCCTTATATGCATGTTTGTTATTCTTGTTTGAAGAAAATTAATTTTTTTTTTATTTTGACAAAGTCGTATTATGCAACTACTTTGTGTGTGGATGTCCTAAATGCAATCTATTTGTTCATTTATTTTTGATGCATTTAGAAAGTGACTGGCCTTCTCCCGTTGGCTTTCTTATGAATAAGCTGATGGACTTCTTCTTTATGACTATGATGATGGGCTCATCTTTTATCCATCTCTTGGTTTTAGCCCTATCTTTTGCCTAGACTGCCCTTTACGGGTTTTCAATCTAGCGGGCTGCCTTAATTTTTATCTAAGAATATACTAGCGGGCATTTATTATTTTCTTTTTTGTTATGCTTCCCTTTTTTAGATGCATGCTTGATCTTTGATTAAAGGTCTTTGCGCATATTTATGATTTATCAATAAAGAGGCATTTCCATAATATTTGGTCAAGAGCAAGGAAATGAAAAGGAATTTTATTGATAAATGAGCAAAAGTTTTATTTCTTTTATAGAAGGATTTCAAAAGGTATTTAGAAGAATGGGTGGTCAGGGTTGGCTATACTGTATAGGCTTAAACAGTCATGTCCGTGATATCTGCCCCCTGGTTCTCCTAATTGCTTTAGTTGAGATGCCTGAGCCCAGAGTGAAGACTATGCAGACTGCTTGCTTCTGGAAGAATGTTACTTTAGCCGCCTTTTCGGTTTTCGACTAAAGTAACCATTGCTCTTAGTTTCTCTTTTTTTATTATTTATTTACTTTTTTTTTTTTACCTCTTCTTTTTGCCTAGGACGTATCCTAGCGAGGAATATGGACCCTATCTTTTGCCCAAGAATGTCCTTTGCGGATTTTCATTCCTGACGGGTCTTGAGCAATGTCTTCAAGCATAATACTTCTTCACCGTACCGGAGTTGATTAGGTGTTGAAGTTCTTTTCCATCATATTAATGAGGATAGGAGCCCCTTCCGAGAAAGCTCATTTGACCCCAAAGGGTCCTTCATAGTTCAATGTCCGTTTTTCAATTTTATTGTTTTGGGCTGGAAGCAACTTGTTTACCATTAAATCCTTTTTTATGGTAAATATGAGGGTTGACCTTTTTTCGTAAGCCTTTTTTATTTTCCTTTGATAGACTTGCTCACGACATATAACCTTAAGCCGTTTTTCTTCCATAAGGTTTAACTGGTTATATCGGCTTTGCACCCGTTTAGCTTCTGTTACGTTTACTTCCATTATCATGTGCTTTTGTCAACATGATTAGCTGTACCGATTTGCCGTCTCGGATCTTTGCTATAACCGAAGAGTAATCCTTTTGAATGTAGAGCAATTGTCATGTCAATGCCCCTTTTCCTTTCCTTTAGGGATTTCAATCCTCCTATTGATCACCATATTTCCACATTTCCCAGTCAATTACTTGAATTCTTTATGATGAAGGGTCAAGAGAATAGAAAGAAAGGGATTTATTGCAAAGGCTTGTGTTTTAGCGAGATTTTTTTTTATGAAATAATAGTTTCTGTAAGAATGGCTAGCCAAGGTGGGTCGGTGTTTAGGCTAGTTTAAACAAACGTTTTGTTTTAATGAGGTGGCATCTTTAACTGCCTATTTATGGCTGATTAGCTTTCCTAGTCTGCTTAGGATTTTGCCCTTTTATCTTTTTGTCTTGGCCTTTGACCTTGACGGGCTTTTAATAATAATTTCTTTTCTCAAACATTGTCGAAACACGATTTTCTTATTCGTGTCTCTAGCTAATCAATCATGTTAACTTTGGCTTCATATGGCGTTTTGATTATTTTGACGCATTTTGGAACAAAACGTTTGTCTAAACAGGGTTATTTAATGGGGTATAGACATGTTTAGCAGGAAAAGAAGCAGATAGTAAGAATAGCATTCTTTTATAATTTCAGGGAAATGCGTGCCCTAAAGATGCTCGGGGATCGGGCACGCCCCGAGGAGTGATCTCTAATAGTCATTGGGTTTACATCCCTTAGAATCAGAAGAAGGGTATTTAATGACTAATGCTACCCTTGACGCTAATATCCCTCTTTTTTGGAAGATCGTCTTTTTAAGGTACGGAGGGGAGACTTCTCTTTTCTTTGTACGACTTGATCTTTTGCAGGGTCGTACTTTCAAGGATTATCCTTAAAATCTGGTGACTCTCTTATTCCTTGAGCATCCTTTCCAAGCCCTTGTCTGGGTTGTATCCATTGAGCTTATTTTTCCAACAGTCTTTGCATATCCGGGGAAATGGTCCCCTCCTCACTGTCTGACTCAATCCATTCGTCCTCGGCTTTTAGATCTTCCGGGGAGTTTTCAATCACAGACATGACTATATGGGTTATGCTTTGTTTTAGATTCCTTTATTAGATGTATGAGAGAGAAAAGAATGAATGAGAATATGGATATTAAAGAAAATGCCATTTTGTATTGATAGAATAAAATATTTACAAAGCCCTTATTGACCAAAAATCTCGTGATCATGGGCAAGGATCACGAGAAATACATCGGAATTTTTTTTCGATATATTATTTTTTTCTATATTTTTATTGTAAAAGATGGTAAAAAAGATGAGCCCTAATCTGCTGGTCTTCCTTATCCCGTCTTATCCCGTCTTTTACTCGGGCTTTGATAAGGACTGGTCATCCACCTTTGGAGTAGATGCATCAAAGGTAATCCATCCTGCATCTATTAGATTCTGGACCTTGTGCTTTAAAGGCATACAGTTTTCAGTGGAGTGTCCCGGAGAACCCGAATGGTAATCACGGCTTTCATTAGGTTTATACCATTCCGGGTATGGTGGCTCTATTTTCTTGGGAGGGACACGCACGAGGAGCTTGGCGTCCAACAATTTCGGAAGCAGACTTCCATAGGAGGTAGGTATGGAAGTGAATTTCCTCTCCTGTCTGCGTGGCTTGGTTTGTTGGGAGGAGGCAGAAGGAGTGGCAATATTAATTGCGTTCACGTCTCCTTCCTTCTTCTTTCCAAAATTCTTTTTAAAAGTTTGAGTAGAGGAATTGGAGGAAGTTTGTTGTACAATTCTTCCACTCTTCAAACCTTGTTCTACTCTTTCTCCTATAATGACTACATCCGCAAAGAGTGTTGATGTATTCCCTATCATTTTGTCGTAATAGGGACCAGTCAGAGAATTGATGAACATGGATGTAGTTTCCTTGTCGGATAGAGGAGGTTCCACTTGTGCTGCCAATTCCCTCCATCTTTGGGCATATGCTTTGAAGGATTCATCGTCTTTCTTGCTTAATAATTGTAGATCTGCTCTTTCAGGGGTCAGATCAATATTGTATTTGTAGCGACGAAGGAAAGCATCTGTCAGATGTCTCCAGGTTTGGATTTGGTTCCCTTCCAGCTGCATATACCAGTTTAGAGCTGATTCAGCCAAGCTCTCTTGAAAACAGTGGATCAGGAGTTTTTCATTATCAGCATATGCAGCCATCTTACGGCAGTACATTGTAAGATGGCTTTTGGGGCAGGTTAGTCCTATGTATTTTGGGAAATCCGGAGCTTTGAATTTGTTAGGGAATTGGATATTTTTGACGAGGCACATATCAGCCGCTTCTTTGACATCAAAATTATGCCCTTCCATGGCTCTTAATCTCTCCTCAAGGGCAGTGATTTGTTGTTTTGATACTTCAGGAGCATGAATATGTACTACTCTTGTACCAGATTGATCAAGCTCATTCTGAGGTTCCTCTTCTTCTTCCTGGTGAGAGGCTTGTCCATTCTGAGGACCCTCTTGATGGAGATTCTGTTGATGCATCATTTCTAACATTTGAGCCATTTGCTCTTTCAGTGTAGTAAGCTCAGCGGTGAGCTTTTGGTTTTGTTCTTCTAGTTGTTCCATCTTCTTAGCCTTTTGAGCACGAGTGATGACGGGCGGAAGACCAGCCACCTTCTAAATGATTTTAATGATTCTTATTATGACTTTTTATTTTAAATGATTAGTGTGGAATAAATATGCCCTAGGATGAATGTGTTTATGTATGCACTACAAAAATATTTTTTTTATGACAGCAGATATTGAAAGTGGCATAACTTTTGACTGGGTTGTCCGATTTGGACGCACAACATGTCAAAACGAAGAGAAAAGGATGAAGAACCAAGTTGCAAATCGCGGCCTAGTAATTTTCCCAAAAAACGTCTCTAAGACCCATTTTTTAGGGGTTTATTAAAATGATGAGCATGCTGCAATTATTTTCTCTCTTAGTTTTACCACTTATTGGATGATACGGTATGAATGATACGACTTTGCCAAGAATTTTTATTTTATAACAAAGGTATTTTTATGACTTTAATTTGTTTTTATATTTTTTTTTATGACCCTTTATCTCTTCTGTCGGTCAACGTGGCTACTTAGCTTACAGAGAACCTAAAACCAGGCTAGCTTAATTGAAGACATTCTGAGATGAAGGTTTTTTATCTTTTCGCTTTTTATTTTATGATTTTTAAGGTTTTTTCATTTTTTTTTGTCTGTTGTATGATTACCCTATGCTAATGCATCAATACAAATGCAGCAAACAAATGCAGCAAACAAATGCACACACAATTCATACATCCGCGAGCAGAGCCACGCTTATTTAATCACGAGGTGGGATTTTCCTGCAGAAACGTGCTTGGTTTAGGTAGTTCTAACTGTTCTCACCAGGCCAAAGGTCCCCAAGGTGCCCCCATTATAGGGACCTCTCAACTCTCAATCCTCGGGTCATGCACGGAACTCCGTGTCGACACCCTTAGACCAAAAGAAGAGAGTTATCACCTTGAGTTGGTGGTTTTCCGACAACGGTAGTAGCCCCGTGTGCCAACTAACCGATCGTATCTGCCACCCACTCCCTATAGGTATTCACTCTTGCCCCCGGGTATAGAGGGACTGTTGTGTGCAAGGGTTTTTGTGTACAATTTATATTTCGAACAATTTGCAGAAGTAATCATACAGCAGTTATTAAAGCCATACAATAAAAACATACAGAAGGGTAAAGGCGTAATTTCAAATCTTTACTTATTTTGAATTTATCTGTCACTAAATGGGATCAACTCTCTAGCTTCCCCAGTGGAGTCGCCATCTGTCGCCACCGTCCCTTTCGACGTCCTGATGACGTCTCGAAACGTTTATGCGAGCGGTCGCGAAAGATGGTTTAGACTCGCGTATTTGTTTTAAAATATGTTCATTGCTTCGACATTGAAAAAGCAAGGTTTTCGAAAAGGGGTTCTTATGGAGTCGCCACCAATATTTTGACCATAAACATTGGAAAAGGATGAAAAGGCATTGATTTTAATAAAAACCAGACTTGGCCATTATAACCAGAGTTAGGTAAGGGAGTTAGTTACGTGTGGGGAAGGTGTTAGCACCCCACAACGCCCCTTTCGGGTTCCCTATGACAGATTAATTCATTTAAGTAAAGACTACGAGAAATTACGCGATTACCCTATAATATTAAATGGCTATCTACATGATTTTATTCTATATTGCATGCATAAAATGATGAATAAAGCTAAATAAAACAATAAAAGAGGCAAAATAGCTATCTACATGATTTTATTCTACATGGCATAAATAAAGCTAAATAAAACAATAAATAAAGCAATAAAAGAGAAGAGAATTGAAAAGAACCTCCGTAGCAAGCTTGATATTGAGAGTCTCGAACTGTGAGGATGCGTTTTGGCAACCCCTCTCTCTACACAGACTCTCCTCACCAATACAAGATCGACTCCACTAAAGATTTAAAGAAGAATCGAATGCCGGAATATAATTCCTTAACCGATTGTTACCTATTTAAGGCAATCGGAAAGATCATTCAAGAGAAAGAAAGAAATAGACAAGTGCTCTGAGTTTTAGAAAGTGTTTAAGAGCTCTCTGGAGTGTCTGGGGTGTGAAAAAGTGGCAAATGAGCCTCCTATTTATAGTTTTCGCAGCTGGCGCACTTCGGGACCACCGTCTGGAGTGGGACGGCCGTCTGGACTGGGACGGTCGTCCCAAATGGCATTTTTACACAGGCTGGGACCCCCTGGGAACCTGGGACGGCCGTCCCAATTAAATTGGGACTCGGGACGGCCGTCCCAACTTCGGGACGCGCGTCCCAACTGGCTGGGGCAGGTTGGGACGGCCGTCCCAACTTTGGGACGGCCGTCTCGACTTGTTCTGGCCAGTTTCGCGTTTCGGGACTCCGGGAAGCTTTCCTTTCATGTTTCGGACGTCAGTTGGTGCCGATATGTGTCTGTTGAAGCTTTATCTTCATATGGGAAGTCTCCTTGGCTCTTATTTGTAATGCTAGACGAGCTTTATCTTGTTACGGGTGATCTCCTTTATCTTTATTTGAGAGACCGGGCAAAATTAGGGGTCTACAATCTTTGACTGCAATAGAGTAGCCTTTGACTTCATTTTGACTTCATCAAATCAACAAGATCTTTGTTTAAATGATTCAATAAGATCTTCAACACTTTCAGTCTCCTCCGATTTGATGATGACAAACATCTCTTTGAATAATATTTCTGCAGAAGAAGTCACTTGAATATATAGATTAGTGAGTATTCAAAATCATAATCATTTCTCCAATTTCTCCCCCTATATTACTACTCCCCCTAAATTAGTGAAAAAAAATCATTATCAAAAGCAAAGCAATTATTTCTCCCCCTTTTGACTTCATTAAAATAGGGAAGAGAGGAACAAAACAAACACTATGCATGGTATGTGACAAAATTTGTTTTGGAAATCAGAAAAAAATTGAAGTAGATATATTACTCATATAAAGACCAATCAAAGTTGATTCAAACTTATCTTCATTAACACGTTTGTAATGAATACAATAGACACGTGTAAAGATAAGGGAACCATGCCTTAGTAGCATGTTACAAGAACAACCATTAACTAAAGCTGTTAATTTTTCTTTCCAGAGTAATAATCGATTAAAAACAGGGTATAATCGATTAAAATGTTCTTGTAACTGATTTTAAATGATACAAACAATGTTTTAATCGATTAAAATGGTGATGTAAGTTGAAATCTAAAAACTTAAGTGCATTTAATCGATTAAATCGATTGAAATCATATGAAAAGTTTTGTATAAGTTCTTTTCATCGATTAAAGCTTGTTTTTAACGATTAAAACAACCAGATTTTCAAAATTAAGTGATGTTAGATGCATCTAAAATGCCTAATTCATTGCGGATTTTGTAAAACCGATCACAAGCAAGAGGTTTTGTAAAATATCTGCTAATTGTTTTTCAGTTTCTATAAAGAAAATTTCACAATCACCTTTCAAAACATGATCTCTAATGAAATGATGTCTAATTTCTATATGTTTTGTCCTAGAATGTTGAATTGGATTTTTAGTTAATATAATGGCACTAGTATTATCACATAAAAGAGGAATTTTTCTGAGAATTAAACCATAATCCTCAAGTTGTTGTTTGAGCTAGAGGGATTGAGCACAACAACTTCCGGCTGCAATGTACTCGACTTCAGCTGTAGAAAGGGAAACACATGATTTCTTTTTACTATGCCATGAGATTAGACTGCTTCCAAGGAGATGACAAATGCCACTGGTGTTTTTCCTATCAAGCTTACATCTTGCAAAATCTGAGTCAGAGTATCCAATTAAATTTAGTTTGGACTCACTAGGATACCATAACCCAACATTTAAAAATCCTTTGAGATATTTGAGGATCCTTTTTGCAGCAGTAAGATGAGATTCTTTTGGTGCAGATTGAAACCTGGAACACATACAAACACTAAACATAATATCAGGTCTACTTGCTGTGAGATATAATAAAAAACCAATAAGCCCTCTATATATAGTTTCATCTACTGGTTTTCCTTTTTCATCAGAATTAAGATAGCAATTGGTGGACATTGGTGTTGATGCTTCTTTGCAATGCTGCATCTCAAATTTCTTTAAAAGCTCTATGCAGTATTTAGATTGATGGAGAAAACTTCCTCCTTGAAGTTGTTTAACTTGTAATCCAAGAAATTAGTTGAGTTCTCCCATCATAGACATCTCAAATTCTCCCTGCATATCTTTGATAAAATCTTTACATAAAGACTCATTAGTGGCTCCAAATATGATGTCATCAACGTATACTTGAACTAGAATTACATCATTATTTAATTTTTTTAGGAATAAAGTCTTATCAACCAAACCTCTTTGATAGCCCTTTGCTATGAGAAAATTACTTAACTTTTCATACCATTGTCTTGGGGCTTGCTTGAGACCATACAAGGCTTTCTTTAATCTATAAACATATTCTGGATGAATATGATCTTCAAAACCAGGTGGTTGTGTAACAAAAACTTCTTCATTCAAGTAGCCATTTAAGAAAGCGCTTTTGCCATCCATTTGAAATAACCTGAAACTTTTTATCGAAGCATAAGCAAGTAGAAGTCTAACAGCCTCTAATCTCGCAACAGGAGCATATGTTTCATCAAAGTCAATTCCTTCTTGCTGATTATATCCTTTAGCAACTAATCTGGCCTTGTTTCTAGTAATTATACCATTTTCATCCATTTTATTTCTAAAAACCCATTTAGTTCCTACAACATTGGCATTATCTGGTTTTGGAATTAATTCCCATACTTCATTTCTTGTAAATTGATTTAATTCATCATGCATAGCATTAATCCAGTTATTATCCTTTAATACATCAGATATGGTTTTTGGTTCAATTTGTGATACAAATGCCATGTGATTGCAAAATTTATTTAAAGATCTTCTAGTGGAAACTTCTTGATTTATTTCACCAATGATGTTGTCTATTGAAAGATTTCTTGGAGTCTTCCATTCTTTAAGCAATTGCTCTTCGGCTTCTTCAATAGATTCTTCCTATTTTTGAAAAATTGTTGATTCTGGCAATTTTAACTGATACATTTTATCAGTTAAAACATCATCTTCTGTTTTATATTCAGAATTGTCCTACATACTTGGGTTAGTCTCATCAAACACAACATGAACAGATTCTTCTACAGTATTTAGTCTTTTGTTAAAGATTCTATAAGCATGACTATTCAATGAATAACCCAAGAAGATGCCTTCATCTGAGTTGGAATCAAACTTTCCAAGATTTTCCTTTCCATTGTTTAAGACAAAAACCTTACTACCAAATACTCTAAAATAGTTTATGTTCGGCTTTTTACCTTTGTATAACTCATAGGGAGCTTTTTTAAGAAAAGGTCTAATTAAAACACGCTTTAATACATGACAAGCAGTACTAACGGCATCAGCCGAAAAATATTTTGGTAATGCTTTCTCATTAAGCATTGTCCTAGCTAACTCTTCAAGAGAACGATTTTTCCTTTCAACTACACCATTCTGTTGAGGAGTTCTAGGAGCAGAAAAGTTATGCTTAATACCATGTTTATCACAAAATTTATTAAAATTTTCGTTTGAAAACTTTCCCCCATGATCATTTTGAATACAAGAGATGAAATAGCCTTTTTCATTTTGAATTTGTTTCGAAAATTTCTTAAACATATGAAAAGTATCAAATTTTAATTTTAAAAATATTGTCTATGTAAATCTTGAGTAATCATCTACTATAACCAGTGCATATAGATTCCGTCCTAAACTCATAGTTCTAGAAGGACCAAAGAGATCCATGTGCAAAAGTTCAAGAGGTCTTGATGTTGAAACAATATATTTCTGCGAAAAGGAATTCCTTACCTGCTTGCCCTTTTGACATGCATCACATACTTTGTCTTTCACAAACTTAAATTTAGGTAAGCCAATTACAAGATCTTTTGAAATCAATTTATTAAGGTGATTCATATGAATATGAGCTAACCTCCTATGCCACAACTAGGAATCATTCTCTTTAGAGATTAAACAACAATTTTTAGCAGAATTAGTATCTAACATGTAAATATTGTTGATTCTCTTACTAGTGATCAATACTTGTTCTCAGTCTGATTTGATAATATGACATTGATCTTGACCAAAGATAACTTTGTGTCCTTTATCACACAACTGGCTAATACTGATCAAATTATGTTTTAAACCCTCAACATATAATACATTGTTAATAATACCTGATTCTGTGCATTTGATGTCACCTATTCCAAGAATTCTTCCTTTGTTATTATCCCCATAGACAACAGTCCCACCATTCTTTGGTTTTAAATTGTAAAACTTTGTAATATCACCTGTCATATGTTTGGAACAACCGCTGTCAAGGTACCAGAGATCTTCAGTTTGTTGTGCCTGAAAGAGAAATTAGTATAGTTGCAGTATAACTGATATAGAATTGAAACAATCAATTAATTCTGCACTGAAAGCAGAATATTAATCGATTAATTTGTTATTGAATCGATTAATCTTGTTCTGGAAAGAACATATCAGAATAATAATCGATTAAATCGTGAAATAATCAATTAATTTTGGCCTTTTAATGATTTTAACTGATGTAAATTCTTTTTAATCGATTAAAACAATCATACTAAATATCCTGAGAGTATTTTAATCGATTAATTCGTATTTTAATCGATTAAAATTGTACGGACAACTTTTCTTATATACTCTGTAAGTGGATTTAATCGATTAAAATAGTTTTATATCAATTAAAATACACAGCCCATGAATCCAGAAACAACATTTGCTGATTTGGTACCAAAGAACTCCCAGATTTTGTTCCTGCAAAACAAATTTAAAATATATCTGGTACCCTTTTTATAATCATTGGGTCCAATCAGGTTATTTGAAATGAATTTTTAGGAATCCACTTCATTCTACCTCTTGGTATAGCATATTTCTTGATTCTACAAAATTTCACAGAATGACCTTTTTTCATACAATAAAAACAAGTAAGAAATGGTGACGAAATAGATTTACTATATGCAAAATAGTTTTTAAATGCTCTAGTTTTCTTTCCAACAAGAGGTGTAAAACCAATACCACCACGATCAATAACCAATTTTTGAGAATCAAGTATAATATCAAGATTGGTTTTTCCTTGTGCAAGTTTAGATGCAGTTTTTATTAATATATGTTAATTTCTTTTGTAACTCAGGACAAGTTTTGCAATCTTTATCATTACACATACAATCAAAATTATTAACTATTTCCAGATTTTCATTCTTAGTTTCTTCATTAATAATTTTCTTTCAAGAAAAGTGATTTTGTTTTCTAATAAATTGTTCATGCTTTTTAATCTTTTGTTTTCAATTTCTAATTTCTTAGCTATTGCATGCATTTCATAAAAAGCATCTTGTAATGAACTGTAATTCATAGTAGTTGTTGAGTCAGAACTTACACTGGTCATGGGAGAATCCAAATTGACCATCAAACATATCTCTGTTGTTTCTTCATGAGCCATTTCAAGAGTTTTCCACATCTGTGCAGCAGTTTGACAATGAGATATCCTGAAAAAATCATTTCTATTAAGTGCAGATGATGATATTCTTAGCAGTACAATTATATTGGATTAGTTTCTTTTCACAATCATTTAAACTAGACCATTCTCTGTTAAAAACATAAGTTCCTTGTTCAATAATATTCCAAACATTTATACCAACAGATTCAATAAAGATCTTCATTCTTATCTTCCAAAATGAGTAATATGTACTACAAAACAGTGGAGGTCTATCAATACAAGCACCCTCAGAAAGATTATTTCTAGCCATTTGGATCGAAAGACTTGAGTAAATTTCAAGAACCTTGCTCTTGATACCAATTGTTAGAAAAGTAGGTTGAGATCAAGAGGGGGGGGGGGTGAATTGGTCTTTGAAAGATTTTTGCAATTTACAGATTATCTATTTCATGTTGGAATCGCGCAGCGGAATGTTTGCGTGAACGGATGAAAACCAAGAGGGGGGGGGGTGAATTGGTTTCTGAACAAAAATTAGGTTTTAAAAATTTTCCCCAAATTTTACCTATTAAAATACTGTGTAAACATAAATAAGATAAGGATAGAGTCTTACACAGAGAATTTATACTGGTTCGGATCAAAAGACCCTACGTCCAGTTGCTAATCGCTCAAACAGAGGATTAACACTGTCACCATAATCAAAGTTGTTACAAACAAATAACAATGAAAAAGATAAAGTAATGAAAACACCTCTCTTGAGTCTCACAAGAGATGAAGAACAACTTTCCCTAGAGACGACACATCACACAATCCACTAAGAACTCCACTTAGTAATTCTTATCGCTTCTAGCCCACACCAGGTTCCAAAAGCCCCTTTTTCCTCCAACAAATAGTTCTCTGGCTATCACAACTCTCAACTTTTGTTTCAAAAAGGTTGTTCTATTTTTCTGAGAGCCTTAGAGAACCTTAAGTAGATGAATTAGGGTTTGGGAATTGGGGATTTTCAAAACTTGGAGTATTGGGATTAGGGTTTTCGAAAATAGGTTTAATTTGAAGTTCAAAATCCAAATCTGACTGAAATAATCGATTAAATCAAGTGTTAATCGATTATTACAGAGCCAAAATCAACAGAACCCAAAAACGCACTGGTTTAATCGATTATTTACCCTGTTAATCGATTAACAGGCCTGTTAATCGATTAATAGGTGTGTTATTCGATTATCACAGTGAGCAGATACAGAAAACGGTTTTTCTCACTATAATAATCGATTATCTTTTGATTTAATCGATTAAACCCGAGCCTTTTTGATAAATATGAGTTTTTGAAGCTTCTAAAGAGTAGACTATGCACCAGCTATCTTAGACTCTAATATTACAGACTCAAACTCATCAAAACAGAGTTATTACACAAGAATACAAGTCTTCAACTCTCTAAGTTCTTTGTTCTTGAATCATCATCAAAATCAACAAGCTTCATGTCCATGTAAGTTCAACATCAAGTCCTTGTATGTTCAACAATCTCCCCCTTTTTGATGATGATCAAAATTTTCTTTTAAAGCCTTGTAATAACCTGTTTTATCTGTCACACTAACAAACACATTAAACATACTAGATAATATTTAAATTCAATCATAAGAGGCTTTAAATATTTCTCCCCCTATTTTGATTATGATAAAAAATTAAGAGCTCCCCCTCAACATATGCATAACTTGGAGATAACTCCTCCTCAATCAAAGCAATAAAAGAATAACAAAATTTTATTTCAGAAGTGTTATGCCTCCGGATGCTCCTTCTTGCGGTAGCCAATCCTTTGGCTATGGTGACGGCTTACTGCTCTAGCTCATGCGCCGAGCACTAAGATGCGTTCTCTTGTCTTTTTGTCTTTTCTGGGAATGGTTGTCTGGTCCGTGTCGGGGATTTTATTGGTTTTCGGTTCATCCAACTTGTTGACTGCTAGGTGTAGACCCCAAATCTTGCCCCGCCTCCAAATAAAGAGTAGAAGACCTCCTATTCGAAGATGGACGAAGCCTAAAAAGCCACTAGGAGAGACTATTAGGCCCCATACTAGGATAGGAGGGATTTTTCTGTACAAAAATAAGTTTTCTCGCCTTTTTGGGACAAGACCGCCGTCTCGAAATCGAGACCGCCGTCTCGCCTCATGCAAATGGCGAGACCGCCATCTCGTTTGGCGAGACGACGGTCTCGCCACCTGCGAATGACGAGACGGCGGTCTCATTTGACGAGACGGCGGTCTCGCCACATTGGCATGACGAGACGGCGGTCTTGTTTGACGAGACGGTGGTCTCGACCCTATCAGACGAGAATGGTGGTCTCGCCACTGTCAGGCGTGAAAACCTATAAATAGGGGCTCTCCCCCCCCTCATTTCCACACACCACACAGCTTTTTCTCTCCCTTCTCTCTAAAACTTCTCTCTAGAATCCCTCCGACGCATTTTCGGAGCTTCTGAGTACTTTTGTGAGCGTTTTTTCAGCGTCTAGAAAAGTTTCCAGCGTCGTGTAGAGTGAAGGGCTGCCAAAAAGCACCCATTTTTTAAAGAAATAAAAAGAAAGCTTGCTTCGGTGGTTTAAATTCTCCCTCTCTACTTTTACTGCTTTAATTTTAAATTATGCAATAGATTAGGGCCATGTAGTCATAATTTTAAAATTCCGCAAAATAAAAAGGGCAAAAACGTATTTTTTCGGTTTATTTATTAACAAAATAGCTGGCCTATCATAGGGAACCCGAAAGGGGCGTAGTAAAGGAACTAATACTTCCTTTACACGTAACTAACTCCCTTACCCAACTCTGGTTCTAATGACCAAAGTTGGTTTTCGAAAACCAACGCCTTTTAAAACCCCTTTTCCGATGTTTCCGGTAAAAACATCGGTGTCGACTCAACAGAACCCCTCAAAATTAGTCCTTGGGTTAGCCTGGTTATCGGACAACCCAAGGACGACTTTTCGAAAAGCTCTCCCGTAGGTTAGCCCGGTTATCAGACAACCTAAAGGCGTTGTAACCACCCATAAAAAACGCGAAAACAAGAGGGTCGAAACCATCGCGTCGCTCCGACCGCCTCTCTTTTTGATGGCGGCGACAGATGGCGACTCCACTGGGGAAGCCTCGAGAGTTGATCCCATTTAGTGATGGGCCGGCTTAAAAATAAACAAACCAAGAAAATAACGCTTTTGCCCTTAACTTGTATTATAACATGTTTTACGGTTTGGCTTTAATAATTGTTGCTTGTTTATACTTACGCAATTGTGTGAAATACAAACTGTACACAAACCCTTGCACACTACAGTTCCCTCTATACCCGGGGGCAAGTGAGAAAACCATAGGGAGTGGGTGGCAGGTACGGTTCGCTGTAGTGAGGGCCTTGAGCCCACCAGTGTGATCGGAAACCACCACTCAAGGTGATAACCTTCCTCTTTTGGCAACAAGACTGACTATGGCCTTAGTGCTAAGCATGGTCGGACGGCTGGAGTGTAGGGACCCTATAATTGGGGCAACTTGGGGGCCTTAGCCTAGTGAGAACAGTTAGAACCAACCCTCGCCAATGCACTTTTCTGTAGGAAAACCCTACCTCGTGATAAAAACGAATTCTCGCCTGTTCGCGGATGACCGAATTGTGTGCGCATATGTTTGTTGCATTTTTCTGTTGCATAGCATAAATAAACAACAAAACAAAAATCACAAAAATATTTTCGCAAATAAACACCCTTATCTCGGACAGTCTGCCTTTTAGCTAGCCTGGTTTCAGGTTCTTTGTAAGCTAAGTAGCCACGCAGTTCTGACAGAAGAGATAAGGGACGCTAACTATTCTTTCACATAAAGCCACATTTTATCTCGGACAGTCTGCCTTTTAGCTAGCCTGGTTTCAGGTTCTTTGCAAGCTAAGTAGCCACGCAGTTTCGACAGAAGAGATAAAAGGCTATAAAATAAACAAATAAAGTCTGTTTCCAAAAACAATAAATGGGACCTGAGTCATAAACATCCCAAACCATTCATATAGGTAGTTTATTTTTCGAAAAAAATATGTATCATACGAAACATGATAAACAGAAAATAAACACTCACATTCATTCAAATAAGCATCCTTTTCATCAAACATGCATTTTGGTTTTAGAAATGGAGGGGACAAGTAGACAACCAAAGAAGGTGGATATTCCCCGTTTCCATATTGAGAGGTTGGAACGACTAATCGCGGCAATGCCATCAGAGGTCCGCGCCGACTTCGAAAAATCCTATGGACGGATTTTAGACCTGCTAAAGATCTGTGTCGATCAGGTGTTCCTAAGGGCACTAATCCACTTCTGGAATTCCAGTCTGCGGTGTTTCGAATTTCCGCAGTTCGACCTGGTGCCCACCCTAGAGGAGTATGAGACGATGTTGAAATGGCCCAAATCAGTCGGGGTTCATGTCCGCCACGAGGCATATACTCCTGCAACACCAGTCGCTGCCCTTATTCAACTACCATTTCGACAAAGTACCCTGATAAGGAAGGGGAACGCCCAGGGTTGGAAAGTATCAATGTTAGAAGACCACCTGTCCTATCTGGCTGAAAGGGCAGAATGGGTCGCCTTCAACAAAACCCTGGCCCTTATCATTTTTGGAACAGTCATGTTCCCCTTCCACTTCGACACAATAGATCAGGCCGTCATGGACGCCTTCTTAGCCTGGGACGTGAATTCAAAGAGTCCCCTGCCTGCTATTCTTGCCGATACCTTGCTCTCAGTGGAATTCTGCCACCAGAAGCAAGGAAAAACACTCCACTGCTGCTCTTCATTACTATTTGTGTGGAGCGCCACACACCTTTACGCCTCCAGCCACATGGGGATATTCCCCGACCCTTTAAGGAGCTTCTCCAAGATCCCCCTCCAACGATGCCTGACTTCAGAATGGAGGGACGAGTGGGAACGAAAGGACACCAACAGTTTATCCTGGGTCTGCCCTTGGTTCCGACCTGACCCAGTTCTCATCAGATGTGGGGACTATCCGAGCGTACCCTTGATAGGACTCAGGGGTTGCATAGCCTACTCACCTAGAGTAGCTATGAGGCAACTCATGAGGACCCAAACTACTATCTCTCGGGGAGAGCTCGGAGGACTGTGTTTCTTTGGAGACCCATGCACAATCGCCAACTCACTAGCTATGAGAAAAGCATGGGAGAGGCCAGTCTATATGGGGGACAGAGAGCTAGGAAAAGCTCGGGTGGCTGTCACTAGTGACTATGAGGCGTGGAGAAAGAAAAGAGGGATGGCTCAAACATCCACCACACCCACTACAAGCGCCAATGATGAAGGGCTGCAGGCTCAAATTAATGCCTTGACCCAGAGGATGGAAATCATGGGAGCCCAGATGAGGGCCCTTGAGGAAAGAGAGCAAGCATCCATCCTCACAATTGACGGTCTACAGAGGCAAGGCAAGAAAAAGGATCATGAAATAGAGCGCCTCAAGGACCAGTGTGTTGACTCCAACGAGTAAGTTATCCCATCATCCAAAACTGCTAGAACCAGTTCGGATAGCTGACTTCAAGAAATAACCGCCAAGTCAGCATGCCTTGAGGCCGAATCATCAAAGCAGGCTCAAACGATCAAGGAGTTGTCGCAAGAGCTCACCAAGACTCGGTTAGATATCCGCCAAGAGCGAGAGGCCAACCGGAGACTCAACAGAAGTCTCGCTGAGCTACGCTGCAAAGAAAGAGACGGGCTAGCTCAGTACGGCCAAGTACTACAAGAGAAAGACCGAGCCGTTGCGAAGCTCGATGAACTACAAGCCTTGGTCGTTCATCAAGAGGCGAAGATCAAAGAGGCTCAGAAATACAGTGAAGACATGAGCCAGGCGGTCTGCAAGCAAAGCGAAGCACTTGCTCGTCACGTCCGGGAAGCCGAGAGAAAACTACAGAGGGATCAAGACCTGCCTGTGGGTTTCTTTAAAGTTTTCCGCTTTTGCCAAAAGTTGCTTCGCAGTATAGAATAGGGGAATGTACACCTTCTGTCGAATAAATAAAATCTTCTTTATTCAAATGACTGTCTACTCGCATGCATAAGCATTCATTTGCATATTTAATTTCCCCTCCTTCACACTTAATAAATAAGATAATAAAAAGGAAGGATTAACTGACACGTCTTCCCAAATCAGAAGAATTGAGAGAAAGCCACTCCTAATAAAGCTTACCCCGATGGTCGACTCGCCGCAAGAGGAAAATAAGCCTCGGCCGTTGGTCCTCAAAAATAAAGAAGAGGGGGCAAGGACACCAGTGCGACTATTTATGCCACGTCCTTTCCCCTACGAATCGAATAAAGCTGTACCATGGAGATATGGAGAATCTCCACCAAAAAAAGAAGAAATAACAAATATAGCCAGTATTGGGGGCACGACTACAAGTGGAAGAATCTACTCCCCCAAGGACACACAGGAAGATGTCCTCCAAAATAAAGGAAAAAATAAAAAGACCGAAGAAGAAAAAGAAAATAAGGAATCCAAGGAGGAGATAGAGGAATTACTCCAGTTCATAAGGCAAAGGGAGTATTCCATTATAGACCAGCTCAATCGCACACCTGCAAAGATAACATTGCTATCTTTGGTAATGAGCTCGGAACCGCACAGAAACGCCCTGCTGAAGGTCTTGAGCGAGACGCATGTACCTCATACAATATCCCAAGAAAAGGTCGAGAGGATCGTTGGTCACATCACGACAAGCGATCACCTCACCTTCACAGAGGAGGAACTCCCCCTGGAGGGGTCAAACCACAACAAGCCCTTGCATATCTCGGTTAAATGCAAGGAGTACCTCATCGCCAAAGTTCTTGTGGATAACGGGTCATCCTTGAACGTGATGCCCAAATGCACGTTAGACAAGTTGACTATCCAAGGAACCCGCCTGCGCCCAAGCAGCACCATCGTTTGAGCCTTCGACGGATCCAAACGAGAAGTAGTGGGGGAGGTCAATTTGCCAATTCAAGTCGGACCCACTATCTTCGATGTCGATTTCCATGTAATGGATATTACTCCAGCATATAGCTGTCTCCTCGGCAGGCCTTGGATTCATGACGCTAAGGCAGTACCTTCAACGCTCCACCAAAAAGTCAAGTTCATAGTGGATGACAAATTGGTCACGGTCCAAGCAGAAGACGACATCCTGATCAGTGGACCGTCCACCCAACCTTATGTGGATGTGGCTAAAGAGGCCCTTGAAACATCTTTTCAAGCTCTCGAAATTGCCAGCATAGAGCGACTTCCCAAAAACACAAAGGTAGCCCGCATGATGTTGAAGCATGGTTACCATCCTGGCCAAGGACTGGGGGCAGATTCCCAAGGCATGAGGAAACCCCCAGAATTCAAAGACAATCCTTGCAAGTATGGCCTAGGATATGACCCCACTAAGGGCCGAGCGGAAAGAAGAAAAGGAAAGTCTCCCCTCCGCACACTCAAGCAAATTTTCCGAAGTGGAGGGGTGCAAGCGTCAAGAGCCACCTTAGTCATTAGGAAATCTTTTTCTTCGTTTAAGGGATGTAAACCCCATGATTGTTAGAGACTATCCCCCGGGGCGAGCCCGACCCCCGGGCATTTCAGGGCACATATTCCCTTATTAATTAATAAAGAATAATTCTTACTATATGCTTCTCTTCTCTCTATTTCTGACTAGACCTCATGAATAACCCTGTCTAAGTAAACAAAAAAGAAGAAGAATAAAAAGCGCATAATCAACATTCACCATTGCTATTATCGTCAAGCTAGTTGATTAGAAACACATAAAAATAAGACTTCACCTCATCCATAAAGAAAGTCACGCTTCGCCAATATTGTGAACAAAAAATAAATACACAAAAACAAAAAAGCCTAGAGAAGCCAAAGGCCAAAAAAAAGGGGGCAAATTACCCGGTAGGAAACCCACTAAGGGGGCTATGCAAAAAATAGGGTCGGCCCGGTAGGATACCCGAACAACAATAAAGGGTAGCCTAGGCAAAAGTTAGGGTTACAAAATAAGGTCCGCTATGATTCTCAAAAATTACAAAAAGAGGGAACCTAGACAAAAGTTAGGGTCAAGCACAATATCCTAGTTCGAAAACCCAAAGGGCGATCTAGGGAGGTCAGCTAGCCATTAAAAAGCAATGGAAATAAAACCAAAGAGCACAAATACCAAAGGAAAGGAAACTGTTTGCTTAGACAAAAGCTTAAACACCTAAGCCTAACCCTAGCCAACCATGCTTACAAAAACTTTTTAAATAAAAATTAACCCTCTAAAACACAAACCATTGAATTGGCCTCTTTGTTTCTTTTCTCTTGACCCTCACATCAATATTCTAATAATTAATTTGGGAATATGGAGGCGTATAGTCAACAAGAGGATTGAAATCCCTAAAGCAAGGAAAAGGGGGCACTACATGACAAAGAGTGCGTTGCAAAAAGAAAAAGAAAAAAAAGAAAGAAATTATCCTTCGGTCACAAGAAGTCCGGCATGGTACAGCCAAAAGTAAACATGGCAGATCAGAGGGCATTCGGCGCAACGAGACATGTTGGTTAAATCCTTCTGAAAATTCAAATCAAAGTAGGCATTATAAGACATCAAAACATAGAAACATTGCATGCATAAAATGTTTTTAGACCAGGTGCTATTGCCTCTTTCAAAAAAAAAAAAAAAAAAAAACATAAAAAACAAAAAAACACTTCCGTAATTCGAGACCGCCGTCTGGACGTCCCAGACCGCCGTCTCGGTCACCCGACAAGGCGAGAACGCCGTCTGGACCAACCAGACCGCCGTCTCGACTCAGGCAAAAACGAGACCGCCGTCTCGCTCGACGAGACCGCCGTCTCGCCTAAGCCCAACGTTGAGACCGCCGTCTCGATGGTCTAGACCGCCGTCTCGACTTGAAGGAGACACGAGACCGCCGTCTCGCCTTCCCAGACGGCGGTCTCGATTTGGAAAATTTTGCTATATATAGAGGGCGCGCTTGGGGGGTTTCCTCACAACTTCCCTTGCCTCAAGAACCTCCACTTCTCTGATTTTGCACTCCCAAACACCCTCTAGTCAAAATGTTTGGTAGAAGCGCTTCCAGAAAGAGAAGGAGCACTGTCGGTGCCAGCTGTTCCGCAGCACCGCCACCCCAAGATCCTTCTCAACTATCACCACAGCATCAGGCCCGCCTCGACAACATCTGAACTTACCAGTGGCACCCGATGCTCAAACTTGACTTCAGCATCCTGGCTGAATTTGGGTGGGAGGACGACGTCCGAGCCCACATAGACAGCATCGGGTGGGGCTTTCTGCTGCAGCCACCACCTACACATGTGTACCCACAAGCGGTACTGGAATTCTTGGCCTCTGTCTCCTACTCCGAAGTCCCCTCCACGGTCCCGGGCCTGCAGCCCACTAAAATGGTGACCTATTTCATGGGTGGAAGATACCAGGCCACCACCCTCGACGAGTTCAACATGGCCATCGGGTTCGTCCGGCCTGAGGACACATTGACCCAAGGATACCGTGAGGCCATCTGCTCCCGGCCCACCAACCTCACTGTCGCCAAAATGTGGCATGAGCTCACAGGAGCCACCACGCTGCCCACGCTGATGAGGGGCTCCGCGCTACCCCCAACACTCCGCATCTGCCACAAGCTGCTGGCAGGAACCATCCATGGGAGGAAAGAGAGTCAGGGCAAGGTCTCCCTCCCTGACCTCTTCGTACTTTATTGCATGAGCCAGAAGCGGCGCTGCAACCCCGACTACTTCTTCTTGAGAGCCCTCAAGGACTTCGGGAACAGATCCGCGGGGGTCGTCCTCGTGGCTCCTCTCATCACTCCCCTGGCAGAAAGATGGGGGTGCCCTGGCCGGGAAGAACTGGCCTCCAACTTGCGACCCGAGACCATCAACGGGTCAGTCCTGGTCAGCATGGGAATGCTGATACGTCGAGGGACCCAGTTGGCCCTCCATCCCACACTGGATTTCGCACTAGATCTCCAGGGGCTGGTGGCGATGCAGGATATCCCCACGCCCCCCAAATTCCAGCAGCAGCAACCACAACCGTACACGGACGATTTCGCCGGCATGAACCGCAACATGAACGACCTGCGCCGGCAGTTCGACCAAATGACCGTGAGGCAAGAAGCCTACCACACTCGGCAAGAGGAGATGTACCAGCATCAGCAGGTGATGCGGCAGGAATGGACAACATTCCAACAAGAGTACCGCGACGAAGTCCGAGAGCAAGCGGACTTCCGATATCACCTCTACCAGCAATTTGCCCGCGGATCATCTCCAGATGATAGCCCTTAGGGATGGTACTTGCCTAAATAAAAAGTGGTTGTAATAAAACTTCCCTACAAATAAAATTTTATTTCATGCATCTCTTTGCCACCCTTTGCAAAAGCTAGCGTAATAAAAAAGCTTAAAAAGGAAAAAAGGCATACGCTCAATAAGAAAAGCCAAAATCCTAAATCGCGAGAAAAAAGAGATAAAACTGCGAGAAAAAGGCAAGATTAAGACAAGCCATCACCTCAACCAACAAAACTTTGACTACCAAATCAAAGTCGAACAAATAAACAAGAATCATCCGACCAACCCGCAAGAATCGGATAGTCACCACCAAAGATAAAAAACAAAGAATCCCCAGCAAACAAGCAAAGCTGGATAAGGACCCACAAAATCCCCGGCACAGTCCGGATGACCATTCAAAGAGGTCCAAATGCATCTACCAGCACAGAAATCACTCCCCAAGGAGCCGGCGCATGAGCTACCCGAGCAGTAAGCCGCCACCACCACCAGTCCTACGCAGTGGACTGTACCAACCTGATAGGGGGTTCATACCTATCAACCAGCACACAAGGAGTGTCTGACCGGCGCATGGGCCACCTGAACAGTAAGCCGCCACTACCACAAGTCCTACGCAGCGGACTGTACCAGCCTGATAGGGGGTTTATACCTATCAACCTGCGCAGGCGTTGCGCCTGATCTGCGCTCGAGCCGGATCAGTAAGTCGCATTACCACCCTGATGGGGGGTTCATACCCATCCAGTCCCACACAACGGACTGCAACTACCAGCCTGATGGGGGGTTTATACCCATCAACCGAAGGATCGGCTACCGTCAGAAGGAGTATCCTGAGGTTTTACCACGTGTTAACCAAAGGGATCGACTACGTCAGAAGTAGTATCCTGGAAGTGCACGAGCACCAAGTTTTCCCCAGAAGATCAACCGCCGCAAGACGGAACATCCGAAGGGTAACCGGGCAAGAGGGTCAACTCCTTTACCTTCCTGTCAATCTGTCTGGCACAACAGGCCAACAACCGACTAGTCAGGTAAAGGGGGGCAGCTATAGACCCCAAATCTTGCCCGACCTCCAAATAAAGAGTAGAAGACCTCCTATTCGAAGATGGACGAAGCCTAAAAAGCCAATAGGAGAGACTATTAGGCCCCATACTAGGATAGGAGGGATTTTTCTGTACAAAAATAAGTCTTCTCACCTTTTTGGGACGAGACCGCCGTCTCGAAATCGAGACCGTCGTCCCGCCTCACGCAAATGGCGAGACTGTCGTCTCGTTTGGTGAGACGGTGGTCTCACCACCTGCGAATGACGAGACGGTGGTCTCGCCACATTGGCATGACGAGACGGCGGTCTCGTTTGACGAGACGGCGGTCTCTACCCTGTCAGACGAGAACAGCGGTCTCGCCACTATCAGGCGCGAAAACCTATAAATAGGGGCTCCCCCCCCTCATTTCCACACACCACACAACTTTTGCTCTCCCTTCTCTCTAAAACTTCTCTCTAAAACTTCTCTCTAGAATCCCTCTTATGCATTTCCGGAGCTTCTGAGTGCTTTTGTGAGCGTTTTTTCGGCGTCTAGAAAAGTTTCCAGCGTCGTGTAGAGTGAAGGGCTGCCAAAAAGAAATAAAAAGAAAGCTTGCTTCGGAGGTTTAAATTCTCCCTCTCTACTTTTACTGCTTTAATTTTAAATTATGCAATAGATTAGGGCCATGTAGTCATAATTTTAAAATTCCGCAAAATAAAAAGGGCAAAAGCGTATTAAAGGGGCGTAGTAAAGGAACCCGAAAGGGGCGTAGTAAAGGAACTAATACTTCCTTTACACGTAACTAACTCCCTTACCCAACTCTGGTTCTAATGACCAAAGTTGGTTTTCGAAAACCAACGCCTTTTAAAACCCCTTTTCCGATGTTTCCGGTAAAAACATCGGTGGCGACTCCACAGAACCCCTCAAAATTAGTCCTTGGGTTAGCCCGGTTATCGGACAACCCAAGGACGACTTTTCAAAAGCCTCGCCCCTAGGTTAGCCCGGTTATCGGACAACCTAAAGGCGTTGTAACTACCCATAGAAAACGTGAAAACAAGAGGGTCGAAACCATCGCGTCGCTCTGATCGCCTCTCTTTTTGACGGCGGTGACACTGGGGATTCTTCGATTTTTGGCTTTTTCTAATAGTCATCCAGCTTGTTGATTGTTGGGGATTCTTTGTTAAATGCCTCAGAAGTAGGCCGAAATTTACTAAGGATTTGTTGATCTTGGTGACGCCTCTTGAGTAGGCGGATATCCATTGAGTTTCTGGTAATGCCTCTGAGTAGGTAGATGCTTCATTGGAAGTAAAGACTTTTGGCTGCATTTGTTTTGCCTCTGACTAGGCTGATATTCCCTTACGAGGATGCTGGCTCTTGCTTGCTAGGTCTTGCCTATGCGTAGGCAAATGACATTCTGAGGATGAATCTGAAGTTTTGCCTTTGCAGTAGGCTCGCTAGGGATGATCTTTCTTTTTTATTGATCCACTTGGGAATTGGTTGACTTCCCGAGGGTCAGATTTTGGTAGCCTTAGGGGGAATGGAGTCTCAGCTCCTTGATTGATATGGGTATGAGCTGGCTTTTGTGATGCTCTTATTCTATTGGGGAAATGGAATTTTCGATTCCTTCTTTTTTGTTGATTTTCCCTTTTTCCGAGGTGACCCACTTAGGGATTTGATTTCCTAAAAGTTAGGTCAAATATTAAATAACTAAAAATCAAATAAAATATTTAAATAGCTAAAAATCAAATAAAATATTTAAATAAAAAAAACGAAAACAAAAAATAAAAATTGAAAACCTAGACAAAAATCTTGGTCCCCGAGCAACGGCGCCAAATTTGATCGATGTCGTACTCGGTCAAATAATTAAAACAGATAAATATAGTACTAGGAAGCTTTCCTAGGTCGTCTCCCAAAAACCACAAATTTCTATCAAAGCTTATCAATTTTTTAATTTAGAACAGTAAGAAAAAAGGGAGTTTTTCAAAATTAAAATATTAGGTGAAACAGAACAAAAGTAAATTATAAAAATACGGATTAAAAACAGATTAAAATGCAATTGATTTTCTGATTCTAATGCAGTGTCACTTATCCTAGATTACGAAATTAATTCGAAATTAACCAACTAAACGAAGATAAATCCCAAATCATATTCTCATCCAAAATTAATCAACTAAGCGAAGATTAATCTAAAATTAGTTTTAACCCTTGTTCCAATATGAAATTAACCAATTAAGCGAAGATTAATTCCAAATTTTCCTTAACCCTTATTCCAACATGAAATTAACCAACTAAGCGAAGATTAACCCCAAATTATCCTTACACAATTAAGCATTGCATACATCACATAATCTCATATCTAACACAGAATTAAGCAAATTGTGATATAAGTTTCGGTTTATTAAGCATAAACAGATTATAATTCAATACTGAGATTAGAAGATGAAGAGTTAAGAGAACAAACAAAATGAAATTGAAGAACAAAACCTCAAAGATCTACTTGCATTCTTCTCAGAAAATCAATACAAAGATTTAGCTATCCATGGAAAGTTGAAAACACAATAGAAGAAATATAATTAAAATCGAAATAAGAATTTAAAAATAATGACAGAAGAGTAAACAAACTTGAATATAAATTGTAGAAGATGAAAGGCGGCTGTGTGGTGGCTGCGAAGTCCTTGTGTGTTGTCTATCTGACTGCCTCTCCTTTATATGGATAACCCTAACCCTAATCTTAATCTAGGTTTGGGTTCAACTAGCCCACAAAACACATAAAAAATTAAAAACAAAAAAATTGATTCTAATGGACAGTTGGCATGGCATCTGACCCAATCTTCCAAGCCCAAAATTGCTTTAAATTGTATAGAATAAAATATGACATTTGACCCAATTTTCCAAGACCAAAATTGCTTTAAACTGTCCTGAAAATAATAATGAACAAAAATTAGATCAAATAGATCCAAATTAATTAAAATATGAATTATTGGCCCAATGAAGCCCAATCAATGAAAATGCACTAATAATAGACAATTAAACACAATGCACCAATTAAGATAAGTACATAAAGATAAGAAAATGCGGGAAAATAATGGCTCATCAAATTCCCCCACACTTAGCCTTTTGCACTCCTGGGAAAAATCAAGAAGCAAAACAAGGAAGTAAATTCAAAAGCATTAAAGAAAATTATGCAAAGGACAAAAACAAAAATAAAGACAAACAAAAACATAAACAGATATACATATTCATCAATGAAACCTGGGAAATGAAAGGAGTAAACAACATCCAACACACAAAGAGTCAGAGGAACCAGATACTCATGGAAATCATCCAATCATTTCAAAACCTGGCAAGAGGTCAATTAGGTCAAAAGGTGAATCAAAGTGACAAAACCTCACAAGATGCATTGTATCTCTCATGTGTCTAGGCTACTGTATACTCTCAAAATACTCAAGAAAAGCAAACAACAGATAGACTTGGCAAGCCTCTAAACTCAACACCCAACGCACATGCACAAAAAGATCAAAAGGTCTTTTCAGGTTGTAATGGGGGTAGGGACAAGGTAGAGGATATCATATGGGATAAGTAGTCGTGAACCGGAGGAACTAGAGGAGCAATGGGGAATAAGTAAAAAATAAGCAAAAGATGCATGCCCAAAAACCTCTAATATCAAACCTCCACTACTGCCTTTACCTCAACCACAACTTTCCTTTCTTTTTTTTTCTCTTTTTATATATATATATATATATATATATATATATATATATATATCCTCTTTTTTTAAACTACATGAAATACACTGAAAGGAAAACACAAAAACTATACAGCAGAGATAACCAACTAGCCAGTACATCATCCAATGAAATACAAAATGCACCCCCACACTTATTCAATAACTTATTCCCAAAACAATTCCAAAGCTCCAAAAATCCCTAAGGTTAAGGTAATCATGGTTTTTAACTTAAGGCTTTTAATGAGCTTCAAAAGAAATAAAGGGAAACATAGGCTCAAAGGGGCTATCAAAGGAATTAATTCAAGGTAGGCTCATTTAGCTAGAGGCTAATTAGAACAAAAATGCCTTAATCATCTCCAAACATGCATGTGAATCAAGAAGTATTAATCAGAGTCAAGCCAAGGCTATTGCACAAGCAATCAAGAGGCATAACACTTAAGAAAGAATAGGTAGTGGCTCAATTCCTCACAAAGGGTAAGATTGTCGCCTTCAATTCAACCTCTCAAACATCGTAACCAACTTGACAAGTAGAGAAAAATAGGGATTTCAATCCAAAAAGCATAAAGCAACTCCTATCCCAAGAGTGAAGAAAGTGCCTGAAACCTAAACAAAACCCAGAGATCCAAAAGAAACATGCAAACTGTACACAAAACACGAACCTGAAATACAAAGAAAACTAAAAATCCTAAACAACCCACACTTAAATTACAAATTGTCCCAATGTAGCATAACATCAAGTCAAGCAATCAAATCACCAATTGGACAAGTGCCATAAAAGTAAAGAGAAGGAAAAAAAGAGAACTCCCTAAGTCATGGTAGAAGGTAAGTGGGATCAATCAGGGATATCTCCTTCACAACTACATCCACTAGAGAAGGATTGCTGAGGAATGGTTTCAGTCGATGGCCATTAACCTTGAAGCTCTTTTTTGTGGATTCACTTTTAATTTCAACTGCACCATAAGGATAAACATTAGTAACAATAAAAGGTCCAATCCACTTTGAACGCAACTTACCACCCATGAGACCCAATCTGGAATTGTACAATAGCACTTGCTGACCAACAAAGAACTCCTTCCTAGCTATGGAGCTATCATGAAATGTCTTAGTTTTCTCTTTGTAGAACATGGAGTTCTCATAAGCTTCCAAATGGATCTCATCCAATTCATTTATCCGTAGCTTCCTCTCCTCTCCAGACTTCATCAAGTGAGAAGTTGCACGATTTCACGACCCAATATGCTCGGTGCTCTATCTCCACCGGTAGGTGGCATGGTTTACCAAAGACAACCCGATAGGGAGACATCCCTATAGGTGCCTTGTAAGCGGTCCTATGCGCCCAAAGAGCATCCTCCAGTCCGTTGCTCCAATCCTTTCTGTTAGGCTGGACAATCTTCTCTAAAATCCTCTTGATCTCCTTGTTTGAGATTTCAGCTTGCCCATTAGTTTGGGGGTGGTAAGGTGTAGAGACTTTGTGAACAACCCCATACTTCTTTAGCAAGGCCTGCATGGACCTCGTTACGTAAATGGGTGCCTTGATCACTAACAATGGCTCTGGGTACTCCAAATCTACAAAAGATGTTAGATCTAACAAAATCCACAACAACCCGAGCATCATTAGTCCTGGTGGCTTTGGCTTCCACCCATTTTGAAACATAATCAACAACGAAGGAGAATATAATAAAAACCAAAAGAAACAGGGAAGGGACCCATGAAATCGATACCCCGGACATCAAACACCTCACAAAACAACATGGGTTGTTGGGGCATCTCGTCGTCTCCATGTAAGGGACCCTCCTCGCTCTCCGACACTCGCTCACAAGTGCTGCAAATTCTCAACGCATCCTTGAAGATGGTGGGCCAATAGAAACCATAGTCAAGCACCTTGCGAGCTATCCTCTGAATGCCAAGATGACCACCGGTTGCAGAAGAATGACAAAATTGCAGGACCGAGTCAATCTCATGGTCTGGAATGCATCTCATGGTAACCTGATCACTGCACAACTTCCACAAATACGGGTCATCCCAAATATAATACTTAGCATCGCTCTTAAGTTTATCACATTGAGCTCTGGATACTAAGGGAGGAAAAACAGAAGCTACAAGATAATTAGCAATGTTTGCAAACCAAGGTGTTAGAAAAGAAGTAGAAAGTGCAAACAAACCCTCGTCGGGAAAGTCATCCCGGATTGGTGAAGCATCATCAGCACACCTCTCTATTCTGCTCAAATGGTCTGCAACCAAATTTTGTTCTCCACTCCTATCACGGATCTCCAAATCAAATTCTTGGAGCCAGAGCATCCACCTGATCAATCGAGGCTTTGACTCTACCTTCTTTAGTAGGTACTTCAAAGCTGCATGGTCAGTGAACACAATAACACGAGAACCAAGCAAATATGATCTAAATTTATCAAGAGAAAACACAATGGCAAGAAGCTCTTTCTCAGTGGTGGTATAGTTTGCTTGGGCAGCATCTAAAGTCCTGGAAGCATAATATATTACCCGAGACAGCTTATCAACTCTCTGTGCTAGGACAGCCCCCAATGCATAATTATATGCATCACACATCAACTCAAATGGGACTCGTCCGGTCGAGTGCCTGGATGATAGGAGTGGTGGTCAATGCTTCCTTGAGGCGATCAAACGCCTTTTTGCACTCGTCATCAAAATCAAATTCAATATCTTTCTGAAGCAGATTGGATAGTGGAAGGGCCTTCTTACTGAAGTCTCTAATGAACCGCCTGTAGAAACCTGTATGGCTAAGAAAAGATCGAACCTCTCGCACGCAAGAGGGGTAAGGCAATTGTGAAATAACATATATTTTTGCAGGATCCACTTCTATGCCCTTACTAGAAATAATATGCCCTAGAACTATACCCTGTTCTACCATGAAGTGACATTTTTCAAAATTCAGAACAAGATTAGTTTCAATGCATCTATTAAGCATTCTATCCAAATTATCTAAGCATGCATCAAACGAGGATCCATACACAGTGAAATCATCCATAAACACCTCTATACAATTTTCAAGGAAATCCGAAAAGATACTAAGCATACATCGCTGGAAGGTACCGGGGGCATTGCATAGGCCAAAAGGCATTCTCCTATAGGCAAAAGTGCAAAAGGGCAGGTGAATGTGGTTTTCTCTCGATCCTCGGGAGCAATATGGATATGAAAATAACCGGAGAAACCATCCGGAAAGCGATAATGAGATTTACCTCGCCAGGCGCTCAAGCATCCGGTCAATGAAAGGAAGTGGAAAATGATCCTTCTGTGTTGCCTAATTGAGCCTTCGGTAGTCGATACAGACCCTCCAACTGTTTTGTATTCTGGTGGGAATGAGCTCATTCCTCTCATTCTTCACAACAGTTAGGCCTATCTTCTTGGGGACCACACTGATCGGACTCGGCCATCGACTATCCGATATAGGATAGATGATCCCAGCCTGAAGAAGCTTGGTCACCTCCTTCTTCACAACATCCAAAATCACAGGGTTGAGTCGTCTCGTGGTCTGTCTCACTCGGTTTGGCTCCATTCTCCAATAATATCCTATGCATGCATGTGGATGGGCCGATACTAGGAATGTCCGCCGTGGTCCAGTCGATGGCTTTCTTATGCCTTTTCGGAACATGCAACAATTTCTCCTCTTGAACAACATCAAGGGAGGTGGAAATGATCACTGGAAACTTCTCATCATCCTCCAAATAAGCGTACTTGAGGTTTTCTGGTAAAGTCTTTAGTTCTGGAGTGGGTGTTGGCTGAACAGAAGGAACCAGAGAGGGAAGACGAATGGGTTCCACAACCTGTACCTCAACCTATAAGTCAAATTCATGTATACTTCCTGCAACATGGTTAGTGCATTCTGACTCTAAAGAACTTATATCCATAGGAGGTACAACACCCAAAACATCAGACATATGATCAGATTTAAATTCAGAATATAACTCAGGATTAGAATGAAGATCAATGTCAATATCAAAATCAGATTTGGATTCGGTGCATGCAAAAGAAGTATACAGATTAGAAAGAAAACAATGTTTCCTAGCATGTAAGGAATGAAAATCAGAAACATACTCATCAATAACATCATCAATGATCTCAACACGAAAAACAGAATGACACTCAGATGGATGTTTCATGGCATCCAGAATATTGAAATGGACAATAATATCACCAAATTGCATGGACAATGTACCATCATACACATCAATCTTGGTTCGGGCTGTTTTCAAAAAATGGTCTGCCTAAAATGATTGGGACAGATCCATGGGAGAATCCCTCCTCCATATCAAGCACATAGAAATCAGCAGGAAAAATGAGTTCACCAACCCGAACTAAGACATCCTCAATGAAACCTGTAGGGTGGGCTACACTCCTATTTGCCAGTTGTATCACCACACCCATAGGTTGCAGAGGTCCAAGAGATAAATAATTAAAAATGGACAAAGGCATAACATTAATTGAAGCACCCAAATCAAGCATGGCATTCTCAAATTTATTATTGCCAATAATACAAGGTATGCAGAATGTACCTGGGTCCTTACATTTCTTAGGAATGTAAGGAATAGATTTACCTATCAAAGCAAACACATTTCTACCCATGCTGATTGTCTCACTGCCCTTCATCTTCCTCTTGTGGGTGCACAGCTCCTTCAGGAATTTAGCATATTTGGGAATTTGCTTGATGGCATCAAGCAGAGGTATGTTCACCTTAACTTTCCTGAAGGTCTCTAGAATCTCTTTATCAACCTCTTCCATCTTTTTGCTTGGAATTGCTTTGGGAGGGAATGGAAGAGGGATATGAGGTTGTTGCAGGTCAGAACTGGGGCTGGAAGAAGGTCCATCTATATGCAATTTTCGGCTACCAACTGGTTGCTCAGGTGCAGGAACTAAGGCAACTACGGATGAGGGTGGAGGTGTTGCAGTGGGTATGTCAATCTGTTTCCACGACCTCAATGTGATGGCACTCACATTCTTAGGATTAACCACGATCCGTGCAGGGAGCTTGTCTGAATTTTGATTTTGCAATTGATTCACAGCAGTAGCTAGTTGACCAATCTGGTTGGTTAAACTCTGAATGGAGGCATCATTTTTTTTGTTGGTACTGTATGTTCATCTCAGCCATTTGTTTGACCATTTCCTCTAATGAAGGTGAAGAAGGTTGAGGAGCTGGTGCTTCATTTTGCTGCCTCTGATATTGTTGTTGCCTTGGTGGAGGCATATAAGGTTTGCTTGGACCAGCAGAATTCTGAAATGGTGGTGGTGGCAAAGGATTCTGCTACTATTGGTGCTGCTGATTGGACCATCTCAGATTTGGGTGATTCCTCCACCCTGGATTGTATCTATTGCTTGAGAGGTCAGAATTATGTTGTTGGTTCGGAGCCCTATTATTGAAAATGTTTGCTGCATAAGCTTGTGGAGCTCCAGAACCTGTAGACTCATGCAATAATTGGCAGCAATCAGTGGGATGGTCAATTGAAGTACAAATGCCACAAACCCTTGCAAGTGGTGCAGGTCTCTGATTTGCAGCAAGTTGGGAGATTAGGGTGGTGAGGGCATCAATCTTACTTTCTAGTTTCTTCTCCACTAAATCTAATGAACCCACATCATGTACACCTCTAAGGACTATGGCATCACTCCTCATGTTAAATTGCTGGGAATTGGATGCCATCGTCTCAATTAAATCTCTAGCAGCAGCAGGTGTCATCTCTAGCAGCAGCAGCTAGCTCCTCCACTAGTTGCATCTATCATACTCCTATCCATTGTGTTCATCCCCTCATAAAAGTACTGCAGCAGTAGCTGTTCTGATATTTGGTGGTGAGGGCAACTTGCACAAAGTCTCTTGAACCTCTCCCAATACTCGTATAAGCTCTCTCCCATCTGTTGCCTGATACCTGATATATCCTTCCTGATGGCAGTGGTCCTGGAAGCAGGGAAAAAATTCTCTAGAAAGACTCTTTTCAGATCATCTCAGCTCGTTATGGAACCAGGAGCTAAGTAGTACAACCACTCTTTGGCAAGATCCTCCAAAGAGAAAGGAAAAGCCTTCAGGTATATGTGATCTTCAGGAACATTTTGTGGCTTCATGGTGGAGCAGACTATATGGAACTCCTTGAGATGCTTATGTGGATCCTCACCTGCACGACCATGAAACTTGGGCAGCAAATGGATTAGTCCAGTTTTAAGCACAAATGGTACTTCCTCTTCAGGGTATTGGATACATAAATTTGCGTAAGTGAAATCAGGTGCAACCATCTCCCTGAGAGTCCTCTCACAAGGTCCAATAGGTTGATCACCCATGTTATTAGTTTGGAAATTATCAGAAGAACGTATATTAGGTGGTGCAGTACTCTCACTATGACTATCTAATGGTTCAGACTCAAGAGATGAATTCCTAGAATGTCTAACTAATCTATGAAAGGTTCTGTCTATCTCGGGATCAAAAGGTTGTAAAAGGTCATGATTGCTCCTAGTCATGCACTATATTCAACAATTCATGTATTTCCCAAGAGTTAAAAAAAATTCTAAAAAGAAATCAATTATTTACTAGAATGACAACGGTAGACCGTGAATAAGTACACCAGGTAGGTTCCTAGGAAAGAGAGGTGGGCCACTAATGGACACACTTAAGTACCAAGTCTTTCCTAGCCAGAACCCTCCTAGACATGCACTCTCACACTACCAAGCTATATGCAGAGTTTCCTATGAGAATGAAAATTATAATTTTTTTAAATAAAGCTAGAAAACAAATTAGAGATGAAATTGTTTTTTTTTGAATTATTATTTATATATATATATATATATATATATATTTTATTATTATTATTAATTTTTTTTAACCCAAAAGAGTTTTAGAACAACAATGGGCTATCAAAATAGTATTAAGAGAAGTAAGAATGTTAAATTAAATAGAAAATCAAATAAAATATTCAATTAATTGACAATCAAATAAAATATCCAAATAACAACAAATCAAAGAAAATATTAAAAACTAGCAATCAAATAAAATATTCAAATAACTGAAAATTAAATAAAATATTGAAAACTAGCAATTAAATAAAATATTTAAATATTTGAAAATCAAATAAAATAATTAAATAACTAAAAATCAAATAAAATATTAAAAACTAGCAATTAAATAAAATATCCAAATAACAAGCAAGCCAAATAAAATATTAAATAACCGACAATCAAATAAAAATATCCAAATAACAGACAAATCAAATAAATTATTCAAATAACAGACAAATCAAATAAAATATTCAAATAACTGAAAATCAAATATTAAATAACTAAAAATAAAATAAAATATTTAAATAGCTAAAAATAAATAAAATATTTAAATAAAAAAAACGAAAACAAAAAATAAAAATTGAAAACGTAGACAAAAATCTTGGTCCCCGACAACGGTGCCAAATTTGATCGATGTCGTACTCGGTCAAATAATTAAAACAGATAAAAGTAGTACTAGGAAGCTTTCCTAGGTCGTCTCCCAAAGACCACAAATTTCTATCAAAGCTTATTAATTTTTTAATTTAGAACAGTAACAAAAAAGGGAGTTTTTCAAAATTAAAATATTAGGTGAAACAGAACAAAAGTAAATTATAAAAATGCAGATTAAAAACAGATTAAAATGCAATTGATTTTCTGATTCTAATGCAGTGTCACTTATCCTAGATTACAACATTAATTTGAAATTAACCAACTAAACGAAGATAAATCCCAAATTATATTCTAATCCAAAATTAATCAACTAAGCAAAGATTAATCTAAAATTAGCTTTAACCCTTGTTCCAATATGAAATTAACCAACTAAGCGAAGATTAATTCCAAATTTTCCTTAACCCTTATTCCAACATGAAATTAACCAACTAAGCGAAGATTAACCCCAAATTATCCTTATACAATTAAGCATTGCATACATCACATAATCTCATATCTAACACAGAATTAAGCAAACTGTGATATAAGTTTCGGTTTATTAAGCATAAACAGATTATAATTCAATACTGAGATTAGAAGATGAAGAGTTAAGAGAACAAACAAAATGAAATTGAAGAACAAAACCTCAAAGATCTACTTGCATTCTTCTCAGAAAATCAATACAAAGATTTAGCTATCCACGGAAAGTTGAAAACACAATAGAAGAAACATAATTAAAATCGAAACAAGAATTTAAAAATAATGACAGAAGAGTAAACAAACTTGAATATAAATTGTAGAAGATGAAAGGCGGCTGTGTGGTGGCTGCGAAGTCCTTGTGTGTTGTCTATCTGGCTGCCTCTTCTTTATATGGATAACCCTAACCCTAATCTTAATCTAGGTTTGGGTTCAACTAGCTCACAAATCACATAAAAAATTAAAAACAAAAAAACTGATTCTAATGGATAGTTGGCATGGCATCTGACCCAATCTTCCAAGCCCAAAATTGCTTTAAATTGTATAGAATAAAATATGACATTTGACCCAATTTTCCAAGCCCAAAATTGCTTTAAACTGTCCTGAAAATAATAATGAGCAAAAATTAGATCAAATAGATTCAAATTAATTAAAATCTGAATTATTGGCCCAATGAAGCCCAATCAATGAAAATGCACTAATAATAGACAATTAAACACAATGCACCAATTAAGACAAGTACATAAAGATAAGAAAATGCGGGAAAATAATGGCTGATCAGGGATTCTTTGTTAAATGCCTCAGAAGTAGGCAGGAATTTACTAAGGATTTGTTGAACTTGGTGACGCCTCTTGAGTAGGAGGATATCCATTGAGTTTCTGGTAATGCCTCTGAGTAGGCAGATGCTTCATTGGAAGTGAAGACTTTTGGCTGCATTTGTTTTTCCTCTGACTAGGCTGATATTCCCTTATGAGGATACTGGCTCTTGCTTGCCAAGTCTTGCCTATGCGTAGGCAAATGACATTCTGAGGATGAATTTGAAGTTTTGCCTTTGCAGTAGGCTCGCTAGGGATGATCTTTCTTTTTTATTCCCAAGGGTCAGATTTTGGTAGCCCTTAGGGGGAATGGAGTCTCAGCTCCTTGATTGATATGGGTGTGAGCTGGCTTTTGTGATGCTCTTATTCTATTGGGGGAAATGGAATTTTAGATTCCTTCTTTTTTTGTTGATTTTCCCTTTTTCTGAGGTGACCCACTTAGGGATTTAATTTCCTAAAAGTTAGGTTTTTTATTTGATTTCACATTTTTCCGCGATTTGTCTCTTTTTCATCGCGATTTTGAAATCTGGATTTTTTATTGGGATAATGCATGTGCCTTTTTACTTTTTAGTTTCTTTTTATGCACGCAGGCTTTTTCTTCTTTTTGGGGATCCGCAGGGGATAAAATTTTCTTAGGTGATCCATCAGGGGATTATCAACTTCCATGGGGATCCGATTTTTTTTTTTTTTTTTGGGATGGAGTCCTGACTACTTGATTAATGTTGATGCGAGCTGACCTTGTGAAGCTCTTATTCTACTAGGGATGGAGATTTCCTATTCTTCCTTTTTGTAGGGAGATCCACTTGGGGATTTTTATTCGGCCTTCTCTGTTGCGGCCCTTTCTTTTGGATATCCGCTGGGGATGCAAGGATTTTCTTCTTTTTTTCTTTTTTGTTGAGCCCTTGATGGTATGGAGATTGGACTCTGTTGATTGATGATGATAATGGGCTCTTGAAGCCTTTATTCTCCATTGGGGAGTGTGGAGGAGACTTAAGGTGAGTGTGCTCGATGAGTCATGTAGTGGTAATGCTGAGACGTGAGGAGTGTTTTTGTTTTGCCTTCGGAGTAGGAAGGGATCCTCTTGGGGATGACTAAGCCTTTCCGTCGACTTTTCTTTTATGATGTCTGATGATTGTGCCATCTTTTATTGGGTAGAAAAATGATGACTGGAGCTTTGGCTTCTGGAGGCTCTTATTTTGCTCAGAGTTGCTTTATTGACGACTTGCTCTGTTTTCTTGAGAGCGTTATTTGGAGACTCGGTCTCGGTGATCCTATTTTCAAACATGGAGCTAGTCTCCTTATATGCATGAATGCTTTTCATTTTATTTTTTTTATCTAAATTAATTTTTATTTCTTTCATTTTTTACCTTGACAAAGTCGTTTTGTGCAACTACTTGTGTGTGGATGCCCTAAGTGCAATCTATCTTTTTTTATTGATGCATTTGGACAAGTGATTGGCATTTTCCTGCTGGACTTTTTATGATTATGATGAAGGGCCCCTCTCTTTTATTCATTTTTTGGTTTAGCCCTATCTTTTGCCTAGACTGCCCTTTTTGGGGTTTTCAGTCTAGCGGGCTGCCTTAATTTTTGCCTAGGATATCTTAGCGGGCTTTTTTCCTTTTTTATGAATGCCCTCAGTTTTGCCTAGACCACCCTTTGCGGGTTTTCGATCTAGCGGACTACCCTAACTTTTGCCTAAGAATCTCCTAGCAGGCATTATTTTTAATTTTTATTTTTCTCATTTCTCTTTTCTCTTTTCTTTTTGAGAGAAAGGACCCTATGCATGTATGTAATGTTTGTGATATGCATCCTATAATACTATTTCAATTAATTTTTCAAAAGGATTAACCAATGTGCTTTTACTTCTGATGAGCTTCTACTGTTATGTGCTTTCTCGACATGAAAGGTTGTACCAATTTTACCGTCTCGATTTTTTTCATGACCGAAGAATGATTGTGTTGATTGTAGAGTGACTTGCCATGTCAGTGCGCCCCTCCCTTTTCTTGGGGGTGTCAATCCTCCTATTGATTACTATCTCCACATTTCCCTACTAATTACTAGAATGTCGTAGTGGTAAGGGTCAAGAGAAAAGAAGGAAGATGATATTTAATTCAAAGGCTTGTGTTTTAGAATTGTTTTATTTTGACAAAAAAATGGTTTTTGTAAGCATGGCTAGCCAAGGTTGGTTAGAGTGTTTAGGCTAGTTTAGACAAACGTTTTGTTTATGGTATGACATCTTATTATATGGCGCTTACTATGATTGATTGACTTCCCTAGTCCGCCCTTTGGGTTCTCAGTCTAGGATGTTGTGTTTTGTTTTGTCCTAACTTTTGTCTAGGCTTCTTTTTTGTTGCTTTGGGAAACCTAGCAGACTTTATTTTGTAAGCCTAATTTTTGCCTAGGCTACCCTTTATGGTTGTTTGGGTTTCCTAGCGGGTTTACCCTAACTTTTGCGTAGCCCCCTTGGTGGGTTTCCTACCGGTATCTTGCCTTTTCTTTTTGGCCTTTAGCTTTTATGGGCTTCTTTTGATTTTCTTTTCTCTTTGTACAACATTGGCGAAACACGACTTTATTATGATGAGGCGAAACCTTATTTTCTATTTCTAGTTAATCAATGATGATGGATTTGACTTTTATTTTGGTCAATGGCGCAGTTTGATTACTTTGACGCATTTTAAAAATGTTTGCTTAAACATGGTTATTAAAGAGGTTTAGATATGAATAGCAAGAAGAGAAGGAGATAGTAAGAATGACATTCTTTATAATTAATAGGGAAATATGTGTCCTACAATGCTCGAGGGTCGGGCTAGCCCCGAGGAGTAATCTCTAATAGTCATTGGATTTACAAACCCTAAGAATTAGAAGGAGAACACCTAATGACTAAAGTCGCTTTTGACGCTTGAACCCCTCTATTTGGGAAAATTTGATTCAAGGGGCAGAAGGGAGACTTCCCTTTTCTCCGTGCAGCTTAATCCTTTGTAGGGTCATGCTTCAAAGGATTATATTTAAAATCTGGTGGCTCTTATAGCTTGAAAGTTTCTGTCGGACTGTGTGGCTACTTAGCTTGCAAAGAACCTGAAACCAGGCTAGCTAAAAGGTAGATTGTCTGAGATAAAATGGTTTATTGCGAAAGAATAATGTTTAGCGTCTCTTATCTCTTCTGTCGGACTGCGTGGCTACTTAGCTTGCAAAGAACTTGAAACCAGGCTAGCTAAAAGGCAGACTGTCCGAGATAAAATGGTTTATTGCGAAAGAATAATGTTTAGCGTTCCTTATCTCTTCTGTCGGACTGCGTGGCTACTTAGCTTGCAAAGAACCTGAAACTAGGCTAGCTAAAAGGCAGACTGTCTGAGATAAGGGTGTTTATTGTAAAATTTTGTTTTTATCTGTTGTTTGGTTATGCTATGCAATCAAATGGAACAAACAAATGCACATACAATTCACTCATCCGCGAACAGGCGAGAAGTCGTTTTAATCACGAGGTAGGGTTTTCCTGCAGAAAAGTGCATTGGCAAGGGTAGGTTCTAACTGTTCTCACCAAGGCTTAGGCCCCCAAGGTGCCCCCATTATAGGGTCCCCACTCTCCAGCCTTCCGACCATGCTTAGCACTAAGGCCATAGTTAGTCTTTGTGCCAAAAGAGGAAGGTTATCACCTTGAGTGGTGGTTTCCGATCACACTGGTGGGCACAAGGCCATCACTACAGCGAACTGTACCTGCCACCCACTCCCTATGGATTTCTCACTTGCCCCCGGGTATAGAGGGAACTATTGTGTGCAAAGGTTTGTGTACAATTTGTATTTCAAACAATTGCGTAAAATAAACAAACAACAGTTATTAAAGCCAAGCATTAAAACATATTATAATACAAGGTAGGGTAAAAGCGTATTTTCTTGGTCTATTTATTTAAGCTGGCCCATCACTAAATGGGATCAACTCTCTAGGCTTCCCCAGTGAAGTCGCCACCTGTCGTCACCGTCAAAACGAGGCGGTCGAAGCGACGCGATGGTTCCGACTTTCCTGTTTTCACGTTTTTATTGGTGTGGTTACAACGCCTTTAGGTTGTCTGATAACCGGGCTGAACCTAGGGGCGAGGTTTTCGAAAAGGCATTCTTGGATTGTCCGATAAGCAGGCTAACCCAAGAACTAATTTTGAAGGGTTCTTCTGGAGTTGCCACCGAAGTTTTTACCGGAAACATCGGAAAAGGAGTGAAAAGGCGTTGGTTTTCGAAAAACCAACTTTGGTCATTAGAACCAGAGTTGGGTAAGGGAGTTAGTTACGTGTAAGGGAAGTGTTAGTTCCCTTACGACGCCCCTTTCGGGTTCCCTATGATAAGCCAACTATTTAAACAAGTAAACCGGTGAAAATACGCTTTTACCCTTTATTTGCGGGATTTAAAATTACGACTACATGGCCTTAATATCTATTGCATAATTAAAAATAAAGCGGTAAAGAAGAGAGAGAGAGTGTAGAAACCTCCGTAGCAAGCTTTGTATTGCAAATCTTTTAACTGTGAGGATGCGTTTTGGCAAATCCCCCGCTCTACAAAGACTCTCCTCCCCGAATACAATATCGACTTGACTAAAATTTTAAAGAAGAATGAAATGTTGGAATACAATTCCTTAACCGATTGTTACCTTTTTTAGGCAATCGGAGAGTTCATTCGAAGTAGGGAGAGAAGACAAGTGTCTGGAGTGTGAAAAAGTGGCAAATGAGCCTCCTATTTATAGTTTTCGCAGCCTGGCGGCTTGGGACGGCCGTCTGGGGCCTGGAAAACAGGGATGGGCGTCTGGGGAAGCCGGGACGATAGTCTGGGATTTGGGACGGCCGTCCCAACTGTCGCCGCCGTCAAAAACGAGGCAGTCGGAGCGACGCAATGGTTTTTCGACCCTCTTGTTTTTCGCGTTTTTTTATTGGTGATTACAACGCCTTTAGGTTGTCCGATAACCGGGCTAACCTAGGGGCGAGGTTTTCGAAAAGTGTCCTTGGGCTGTCCGATAACCGGGCTAATCCAAGGACTTATTTATTTTGGGTTCTATGGAGTCGCCACCGATATTTTTACCATAAACATCGGAAAAGGGGTTTTAAAAAAAGCGTTGGTTTTCGAAAACCAACTTTGGTCATTAGAACCAGAGTTGGGTAAGGGAGTTGGTTACGTGCAAAGGGAGTATTAGTCCCTTTACAACGCCCCTTTCGGGTTCCCTATGATAGGCCGGCTTATTTTTATTGATAAACTAAAAAAACGCTTTTGCCCTTTTTATTTTGCGGAATTTAAGAGTATGACTACATGGCCCTACTGTCTACTGCATAATTTAAGATAAAAGCGGTAAAGGTGGAAAGGGAGAATTTGAACCTCCGAAGCACGCTTTTTATATTAATTCTCTGGAAAAAGAGGGTGCTTTATGGCAGCCCTTCACTCTACAAGACGTCGGAAACCTCTCGAACGCCGAAAACCACTCTTTGAAAACACTCAGAAACTCCAAAAAATGCGTCGGAGGGATTCTAGAGAGAAGTTTTAGAGAGAAGGGAGAGCTATGCAGCTGTGGTGTGTGAAAATGAGGGGGGAAGAGCCCCTATTTATAGGTTTTCGCGCTGTCAGATGGCGAGACCGCCGGTCTCGTCTGACAGGGTCGAGACCGCCATCTCGTCCAACGAGACCGTCGTCTCGTTCTTCACAGAAAACGAGACCGGGGTCTGGGTGAACGAGACCGACGTCTCGTTCTTCGTAGGAAACGAGACCGGGGTCTGGGTGAACGAGACCGCCGTCTGGGTTTTCGTAGGCAACGAGACCGGGGTCTGGGTCATCCAGAAGGCGGTCTCGTCCCTTCGAGGCGAGAAAACTTATTTTTTGACCCGAAAAACCTTCCTATCTTGGTACGGGAGCCTAATAGTCTCTCCTAGTGGCTTGTTAGGCTTCAGCCGTCTTCAAATAGGGGGTCTTCTGACTTTATTTGGAGCCCGGGCAAGATTTGGGGTCTACAGCTGCCCCCCCTTTACCCGTTCAGTCGATTGCTGGCCTTCTGTTGTCAGGATGATCGACTGGGGGGGTAAAGGAGTTGACCCTCTTGCCCGGTTACCCTTCGGATGTCCCGTCTTGTGGCGGATGATCCTCTGGGGAGATATTGTGGTCGTGTACCTTCGGAATACTACTCCTGACGTAGCCGATCCCTTTGGTTGACACGTGGTAGAACCTCCGGATACTACTTCTGACGTAGCCGATCCTTCGGTTGATGGGTATAAACCCCTCATCAGGCTGGTACGGTCCGTTGTGTGGGACCGGATGGGCATGAACCCCCCATCAGGGTGGTACGGTCCGTTGTGTGGGACCGGATGGGTATGAACCCCCCATCAGGGTGGTAATGGCGGCTTACAGTTCATGTGGCCCATGCGCCGATTAGGCGCTTCTCGTGTGCTGGTTGATAGGTATAAACCCCCTATCTGGCTGGTACAGTCCATTGCGTAGGACTGGTGGTAGTGGCGGCTTACTGCTCGGGTGGCTCATGCGCCGACTCTCTGGGGAATGATTTCTGTGCTCATGCACTTCCAGGATACTACTTCTGACGTAGCCGATCCCTTCGATGGACACGTGGTGGAACCTCCGGATACTACTCCTGATGTAGCCGATCCTTCGGTTGATGAGTATAAACCCCCCATCAGGCTGGTAGTTGCAGTCCGTTGTGCGGGACTGGATGGGTACGAGCCCCCCATCAGGGCGGTACAGTCCGTTGTGCGGGACGGATGGGTATGAACCCCCCATCAGGACAGTCCGTTGTGCGGGACCGGATGGGTATGAACCCCCCATCAGGGTGGTAATGCGACTTACTGATCCGGCTCGAGCGCAGATCAGGCGCATTCTTCTGGAGAATGCGTCTTATGTTAAGTTGACTGTTTTTCAGATTTCTTGAATAGTCATCCAGGTCACGCCGGGGATTTTGTTGGTGTTTGTCCAGCTTGTTGATTGCTGGGGATTCTTTGACTTTGATTTTTCTTGTGGTGATCACCCAACTCTTGCTGGTTGGTCGGGTGATTTTTGTTTGTTGGCTTTTCCTGATAGTCATCCAGCTTGTTGTTTGCTGGGGATTCTTTGTTTTTGATCTTTTGGTATTTGTCATCCGACTTTGCTGGTTGTCGGGAATTTTTGATAAGTGCCTCTTAGGTAGGCAGGAATCCTCTGGGGATTTGTTGATCTTGGTGACGCCTCTTGAGTAGGCGGATATCCATTGAGTTTTTGGTAATGCCTCTGAGTAGGCAGATGTTCCGTTTGGAGGTGAAGACTTTTGGTTTTGCTTTTTTCTTTGCCTCTGAATAGGCTAATGTTGCTTTATGGGGACGCTGGCTCTTGCTTGGCAGGTCTTGCCTATGCATATGACATTCTGAGAATGAACTTGAAGTTTTGCCTTTGCAATAGGCTCACTGGGGATGATCTTTCTTTTTTATTGATCCACCGGGGAATTGGTTTCCCTCCCGGGGATCTAATTTTGCCCCCTGAGGGAGAAATGGAGTTTTTGACTCCTTGTTGGATGCTGTTGTTTTGAGCTGGCTTTGCCTATGCTCTTATCAAGCCTTTCCGTTGGCTTTTTCTGGTGTACCTTCGTTTATTGGTGTAGAAGGTTAGAGCTATTTTCCTTGAAGCTCTTTATTCTGCTGTAATGGTTTTGATTTCGCCTTTTTCGCGATTTATCTCTTTTTTATCGCGATTTTGAAATTTGGCTTTTTTATGGGGATAATGCGTAAGCCTTTTTACTTTTTAGTCTCTTTTTATTACGCTGGATTTTTCCTTTCTTTTTGGGGAAGGTCCACTAGGGATGATGTTTTATTTCTTTAGTGATCCACCAGGGAATTAGTTGACTTCCTGGGGATCTGATTTTTCTTTTCTAGGAATGGAGTCTTGGCTCCTTGATTGATGTTGATGCGAGCTATACTTGTGAAGCTCTTATTCCATTGGGGGATGGGAATTTCTGATTCCTTTTTTTGTTGAATTTTGTTGGAGATCCACTTGAGGATTTTTATTCGGCCCTCTCTGTCATGGCCCTTTTGGACATCCACTGGGGATGCAAGGTTTTTTCCTTTTTTTCTCTTTATGTTGAGCCCTTGATGGTATGGAGATTGGACTCTTTTGACTGTTAATGATGATGATGATGGGCTCTTGGAGCCTTTATTCTCCGTTGGGGAGTGTGGAGGAGACTTTGGGTGAGTGTGCTCGATGACTCATGTGGTGATGCAGCTGAGTCGTGAGGTAATCTTTTTATTTTGCCTCTGGAGTAGGCAAGGATGAGGATGACTAAGCCTTTCCGTCGGCTTTTTATGATGTCTTATGATTGTGCCCTCTTTTATTGGGTGATGATTGGAGCTTCGGCTTCTGGAAGCTTCTTATGACAACTCGCTCTTCTTTCTTGAGGGAGATCACTGTGTGAAGACTTATTACTTTCTTGTGCCTTCTTTTTCTGGGTAGAAGGATGGTAGCTGGAGCTCTTGATTTTTGGAAGCTCTTATTTTGATGAGTCGCTTGATTGACGACTTGCTTCGTTTTCTTGAGGGCATTATTTGGAGACTCAGTCTCAGTAATCCTGTTTTCAATCACAAACATGGAGCTATTCTCCTTATATGCATGAATGCTTTTCGTTTTTTGTTTTTTTCTTCATTTTTATTTGTATTTGAAGTGATTTTTTTTATTTTTTTACGTTGACAAAGTCGTTTTGTGCGACTACTTGTGTGTGGATGCTTTAAATGCAATCTTTTTTTTTTTTATTGATGCATCTGGAAAAGTGACTGGCATTCTCCTGCTGGACTCTCATGATTATGATGAAGGACCCCTCTCTTTGATTCATTTTTGGTTTAGCCCTATCTTTTGCCTAGACCGCCCTTTTGGAGTTTTCGGTCTAGCGGGCTGCCTTAATTTTTGCCTAGGATATCTTAGCGGGCTTTTTCCTTTTTTATGAACGCCCTAACTTTTGCCTAGACCGCCCTTTGCGGGTTTTTGATCTAGCAGGCTACCCTAACTTTTGCCTAAGAATCTCCTAGCAGGCATTATTCTTTTTATTGTCATTTTTTGTTTCTCTTCTTTTTTGAGAGATAGGAGCCTATCATATGCATGCAATGTCTGTGATATGCATCCTATAATACTATTTCAATTAATTTTTCAAAAGGATTAACCAATGTGCTTTTACTTCTGATGAGCTTCTGACGTTATGTGCTTCGTCGACAGGGATAGACTGTATCCATTTTGCCGTCTTGATTTTACCGTGACCGAAGAATGATTGTGTTGATTTTAGAGCGACTTGCCATGTCAGTGCACCCCTCCCTTTCCTTGGGGATGTCAATCCTCCTATTGACTACTATCTCCACATTTCCCTACTAATTACTAGAATGTTGTAGTAGTAAGGGTCAAGAGAAGAGAAAGAAGAGGATATTTAATTCAAAGGCTTGTGTTTTAGATTTGTTTTATTTTGACAAAAAATGGTTTTTGTAAGCACGGCTAGCCAAGGTTGGTTAGAGTGTTTAGGCTAGTTTAGACAAACGTTTTGTTTATGGAGTGTCGTCTTATTCTATGGTGCTTGCTATGACTGATTGATTTCCCTAGTCTGCCCTTTGGGTTTTCAGCTTAGGATGTTGTGTTTTGTTTTGTCATATCTTTTGTCTAGGTTTCATTTTTGTTGCTTTGGGAAACCTAGCGGACTTTATTTTGTAACCCTAGTTTTTGCCTAGGCTACCCTTTATGGTTGTTTGGGTTTCCTACCGGGTATCTTGCCCTCTCTTTTTGGCCTTTAGCTTCTATGGGCTTCTTTCGATTTTTGTTTTCTTTTTGCACAACATTGGCGAAACATGGCTTTATTATGACGAGGTAAAACTTTATTTTGTGTTTCTAGTCAATCAGTGGTGATGGATTTGACTTTTATTTTGGTCAATGGCGCAATTTGATTACTTTGACGCACTTTTGAAAACGTTTGCTTAAACATGGTTATTAATGAGGTTTGGACATTAATAGCAAGAAGAGAAGCAGATAATAAGAATGTCATTCTTTGTAATTAATAGGGAAATATGTGCCCTACAATGCTCGGGGGTCGGGCTAGCCCCGAGGAGTAATCTCTAATAGTCATTGGATTTATAAACCCTAAGAATCAGAAGGAGAACACCTAATGACTAAAGTCGCTTTTGACGCTTGAACCCCTCTATATGGGAGAATCTGATTTGAGGTGCAGGGGGGAGACTTCCCTTTTCTCTATGTAGCTTGATCCTTTGCAGGGTAAAGCTTCAAAGGATTGTCTTTAAAATCTGGTGGCTCCCTTATTCCTTGAGAGTTCCTAATGATCCCTTGGTTTGGGCGATATCCATATTTTCTCATCATGTGGGTCACCTTCATATTGTTGGGAAAGCCTTTTTCTATTGGCAAAAGATATTTCAAAGGTCCTAGGTCCTCTTCCGCCGCATCCATCCAAGGTAGGGCAGATGATTTGCTAATCTGAATGTCGTTTCTAGCTCAAACTACGACCAGCTTGTTGCCTACCCTAAGTTTATCTCTTTGGCGGAGCGTCGAAAGAATTGCCTCAGCGTCGTGAATCCAAAGTCTCTTCAATTTCCTCTTTGGATTATGTTTCCTTCGGTCTTTTTATTTTTTCTTTATTTGTAGGAGCGTCGTCTTGTAGCTCCTCGGGGTGTAGATTCTTTCACTTCTAATTTTACCCCCGAATGTTGGCTATGCTGGAGATATCTTTATTGATGGAAGATGTTTCTGCATATCTCAATGGTACAACTTTATTTGGTTCGAGACATAAATAAATGCAACGGCCTCCTTGCCCCCTCTTCCTTATTAACTTGGATATCCAATGGTTGAGGCTTATTATCCTTCTTAGGCGGATCAACCGTTGGAGATAACTTGATGACGAAAGGCTCACTCTCCATCTTATTCCGATTTGTGGAAAGCACATTGCCTAATCCTTTCTTTTTATTATCTTATGAGGATGAAGTTTGGTGGATGCATGTATGCAAGTGTTTGTTTTTTCCTAAACATTATCATGTTTTATTTTCTAACATAATGTATGATAGTGTTTGGGATTTTGCGTTTTTTTTTTTTTTGTATGCGGATGAGGGCATGAAGAATACCAGCCGCTTTCTAGAATGCAAAAAGATTTTTATTGAATGATTTATGAGATGGATATTCCTTAAGACAATGACTTAGGTATCCTCCTTAAAGCTTACGCTTTGTGGGGTATCCCACCCACCTTGGTGTAATGGTTTCTTCCCCATTACGGATTTGACAAGTATAATGGGGGTCATCATCATACCTTAGTACACTTGTCCCTTCCTTGTCGCGAAGATCACAAATGTGCTCGGGGCCTCTTTTGCCATTGTCTTAGGGATATCTAGTGCTCCCTAGGATGAATGTATTTATGCATGCACCAGTACAAAAGGGCAGTAGATGTTCAAAGTGACATAACTTTTGACTGGGATGTCCGATTTGGACGCACAGCGTACCAAAACAAAGAGAAAAAGGTGAGGAATCAAGTTGCAAATTGCCAAAGGCGATTTGGCCCAGTATTTTTCCCAAAAAACGCTTCTAAGACCCACTTTTCAGAGGTCTATTAAAATGATGCGTATGCAGACTCTCCTTATGTATTTATTTTCTCTTTTGGTTTTTCCACTTATGATGCAATATGAATGATACGACTTTGTCAACATTATTTTTGTTTATTGGATTTATTTATGTATATTTTTTTTTTGTTTTTATAGCCTTTTATCTCTTCTGTCGGACTGCGTGGCTACTTAGCTTACAAAGAACCTGAAACCAGGCTAGCTAAAAGATAGACTGTCCGAGATAAAATGTGGCTTTATGTGAAAGAATAGTTAGCGTCCCTTATCTCTTCCGTCGGAACTGTGTGGCTACTTAGCTTACAAAGAACCTGAAACCAGGCTAGCTAAAAGGCAGACTGTCCGAGATAAGGGTGTTTATTTGTAAAATATATTATATATTTTTTTTTTGGTGATTTTGTTCTGTTGTTTGTTTATGCTATGCAACAGTCAAATGCAACAAACATATGCACACACAATTCGATCATCCACGAACAGGCAAGAATTCATTTTTATCACGAGGTAGGGTTTTCCTGCAGAAAAGTGCATTGGCAAGGGTTGGTTCTAACTGTTCTCACCAGGCTAAGGCCCCCAAGGTGCCCCCATTATAGGGTCCCCACTCTCCAGCCGTCCGACCATGCTCAACACTAAGGTCAGAGTCGGTCTTGTTGCCAAAAGAGGAAGGTTATCACCTTGAGTGGTGGTTTCCGATCACACTGGTGGGCACACGACCCTAACTGCAGCGAACCGTACCTGCCACCCACTCCCTATGGTTATCTCACTTGCCCCCGGGTATAGGAGGAACTGTAGTGTGCAAGGGTTTTGTGTGCAGTTTATATTTCAATCAATCGCGTAACAAACAACAGTTTATTGAAAGCCAATCAATAAAACATGTTATAAATACAAGTTAAGGGCAAAAGTGTTTTCTTGGTTTATCTATTGTTTAAGCCGGCCCATCACTAAATGGGATTAACTCTCTAGGCTTCCCCAGTGGATTCGCCATCTGTCGCCGCCGTCAAAAACGAGGCGGTCGGAGCGACGCGATGGTTTTTCGACCCTCTTGTTTTTCGCGTTTTTTTATTGGTGGTTACAACGCCTTTAGGTTGTCCGATAATCGGGCTAACCTAGGGGCGAGGTTTTCGAAAAGTGTCCTTGGGCTGTCCGATAACCGGGCTAATCCAAGGACTTATTTATTTTGGGTTCTATGGAGTCGCCACCGATATTTTTACCATAAACATCAGAAAAGGGGTTTTAAAAAAAGCGTTGGTTTTCGAAAACCAACTTTGGTCATTAGAACTAGAGTTGGGTAAGGGAGTTGGTTACGTGCAAAGGGAGTATTAGTCCCTTTACAATGCCCCTTTCGGGTTCCCTATGATAGGCCGGCTTATTTTTATTGATAAACTAAAAAAAACGCTTTTGCCCTTTTTATTTTGCGGAATTTAAGAGTATGACTACATGGCCCTACTGTCTACTGCATAATTTAAGATAAAAGCGGTAAAGGTGGAAAGGGAGAATTTGAACCTCCGAAGCACGCTTTTTATATTAATTCTCTGGAAAAAGAGGGTGCTTTATGGCAGCCCTTCACTCTACAAGACGTCGGAAACCTCTCGAACGCCGAAAACCACTCTTTGAAAACACTCAGAAACTCCGGAAAATGCGTCGGAGGGATTCTAGAGAGAAGTTTTAGAGAGAAGGGAGAGCTATGCAGCTGTGGTGTGTGAAAATGAGGGGGGAAGAGCCCCTATTTATAGGTTTTCGCGCTGTCAGATGGCGAGACCGCCGGTCTCGTCTGACAGGGTCGAGACCGCCGTCTCGTCCAACGAGACCGCCGTCTCGTTCTTCACAGAAAACGAGACCGGGGTCTGGGTGAACGAGACCGACGTCTCGTTCTTCGTAGGAAACGAGACCGGGGTCTGGGTGAACGAGACCGCCGTCTGGGTTTTCGTAGGCAACGAGACCGGGGTCTGGGTCATCCAGAAGGCGGTCTCGTCCCTTCGAGGCGAGAAAACTTATTTTTTGACCCGAAAAACCTTCCTATCTTGGTACGGGAGCCTAATAGTCTCTCCTAGTGGCTTGTTAGGCTTCAGCCGTCTTCAAATAGGGGGTCTTCTGACTTTATTTGGAGCCCGGGCAAGATTTGGGGTCTACACCAACCATCAAAACAGGCTGAGACGGCCGTCTGGCATGTGGGATGGCCATCTCGACTGTTCTGGCCAGATTTTGTGTTCTTGGAGCCCCGGGAAGCCTTCCTTTCTTTATTCGGAAGTCGATTGATGCCGATAGACGTCCATCGAAGCTTTATCTTCAAATAGGAAGTCTTCTTGGCCTTTATTGAGAGGCTGAGCAAAATTAGGGGTCTACATGCACTAAACAATTCATTGTATTCATTTTGTAGTTCATCATAATTATTTTCATCATCACTTGAGGATGAGTCAGAATCACTTACCTCAAAGTTGGAAGATATGTTGTCATTTGCCATTAAGCAAATATTGGCTTCAATTTCCGAGTCACTTGATTCCGAACTTGAATCACTATTGTCCCAAACAATGTAGGCTTTCTTCTTGAAGGACTTTTTGCCTTTGATTTCTTCGTTTTTCTTGTTTGGACATTCGTTCTTCACATGTCCTGTTTCACCACAACCATAACATTTGATATTTACGGAAGAATTTTCCCTTACCTTTCCTTTACCTTTGAATGGATGTCTTCCTTTGGCTTTCATGAATTTTGTAAACTTCTTTATCATAAGACTCAATTCTTCTTCTTCATTCTCCGAGTCTTCTTCTTCCTTTTTGTTATTACCTTTGGAAATTTCAGTTTTGAAGGCTAAGTTCTTCTTTTGATATTGTCCTTCGTCATCGTTTAGCCTTCCAAGCTCAAGCTCATGCTCTCTCAACTTTCCAAAGAGCGCCACCATAGACATTGTGGCAAGGTTTTGTGACTCCCAGATGGTCGTCACCTTAGGTTGCCATTTCCTATGCAAAGATTTTAAGATTTTAACATTTAATTCATCAACGTCAAAAATTTTACCTAATCCGGTGAGATGGTTCAAAATATGAGTGAAACGCTTTTGAACGTCAAATATCGTTTCGCCTTGTTGAATCCGGAACATCTCGTATTCTTGGATTAGGGAATTTTTCTGTGCTCTCTTAACGTTCTCGGTACCTTCGTGGGTCACTCTTAGCATTTCCCACATCGCTTGAGTACTTTTACAAATAGAGATCCTGTAAAACTCGTCAAGGGTTAAAGCAGATGAAATAATATTTCTAGCCCTAACGTCAAATTGAGCTTTTCTGTTTTCTTCCGACGTCCATCTTGAAAATGGTTTAGGAACGTCTACTCCGTTTTTAGTAACTTTTGGAATATAGGGACCGTTTAAAATAGCGTCCCAAACGCCTCTATCAACAGACTCTAAAAAGATTTGCATTCTAACTTTCCAAAAAGGATAATTTTGACCCGCAAAAAGTGGGGGTTTGTTGATAGACGCACCTTTGGCAAAATTTTGGTTTCGTCCGGCCATTTTCGAAAAATTTGAATGACTATCAAAGCAAGATCTGATACCACTTGTTGGAATCGCGCAGCGGAATGTTTGCGTGAACGGACAAAAACCAAGAGGGGGGTTGAATTGGTTTCTTAACAAAAATTAGGTTTTAAAAATTTTCCCTAAATTTTACCGATTAAAATACTGTGTAAACGTAAATAAGATAAGGATAGAGTCTTACACAGAGAATTTATACTGGTTTAGATCAAAAGACCATACGTCCAGTTGCTAATCGCTCAAACAGAGGATTAACGCTGTCACTATAATCAAAGTTGTTACAAACAGATAACAATGGAAAATATAAAGTAATGAAAACACCTCTCTTGAGTCCCACAAGAGATGAAGAACAACTTTCCCTAGAGATGACACAACACACAATCCACTAAGAACTCCACTTAGTGATTCTTATCGCTTCTAGCCCACACCAGGTTTCGAAAGCCCCTTTTTCCTCCAACAAACAGTTCTCTGGAAATCACAGCTCTCAACTTTTGTGTGAAAAATGTTGTTCTATTTTTCTGAGAGCCTTAGAGAACCTTAAGTAGATGAATTAGGGTTTGGGAATTGGGGATTTTCGAAACTTGGAGTATTGGGATTAGGGTTTTTGAAAATAGGTTTAATTTGAAGTTCAAAATCAAAATCTAACTGAAATAATCGATTAAATCAAGTGTTAATCGATTATTACAGAGCCAAAATCAATAGAACCCCAAAACGCACTGGTTTAATCGATTATTTATCCTATTAATCGATTAACAGGCCTGTTAATCGATTAACAGGTGTGTTAATCGATTATCACAGTGAGCAGATACAGAAAATGATTTTTCTCACTGTAATAATCAATTATTTGTTGATTTAATTGATTAAACCCGAGCCTTTTTGATAAATATGAGTTTTTGAAGCTTCTAAAGAGTAGACTATGTACCGGCTATCTTAGACTCTAATATTACAGACTCAAACTCATCAAAATAGAGTTATTACACAACAATACAAGTCTTCAACTCTCTAAGTTCTTTGTTCTTGAATCATCATCAAAATCAACAAGCTTCATGTCCATGTAAGTTCAACATCAAGTCCTTGTATGTTCAACATTTCAAAGATTAAGAGTTCTGATCAATTCTTGAATCAAACAAAACAATCAAACAGAATAAGGCAGCAACTGAATTAAAAAGAGAAAGGTTTAGAAAGATACAACCAAGATTTATACTGGTTCACCCAATCCCAGGGCTACGTCCAATTCTCAGCCAAATTCCATCTGAGTTCCACTAGATTGAACGTTTTACATATTACAACTTCAATCACACAGTCAATTTATCACAAGAACCAAAATTCCAGTCCTTACACCTAAACCTTCACCAAGAACCAATTTCTAGTTCTTGAACAAACCTGTAGCCAAATTTTAGCCACAGAAACCAATGCCCACACTTCCAGGCACCCACAATACAGAAAAGAAAAGTAAAGAAACAAAGAGAAGAAACTAGAACACCCAAACCAGGTTTATACAGTTCTGCAGAATGAGCTTCTTCACCAAAAGAATGCAAAAATTGCCTCAAGAAAGAACTTCACAAAACTTGCGCGATTCTCTCTTGAAAGTAGCACTTATGATTGCTTGATTGTTTCCAAAAAGATATATTTTAAAATGTTCAAGCAGTTTCGTTTATATAGAAGATTTTCCAAACTCGCTAGTTTATTTAATCTGTTAAAATAATCTTTTAATATGTTAAAAGTATTGTTTTAATTTGTTAAAACTTCTTTTAATCTGTTAAAATGTTCTTGATCATTTTCCAGATTTATTTTAGCTGATACGACAACGTTTATATCAATTACAACTCTATGTAAAAAATCCTTCAAATTGTTTTAATCGATTGTTTCGTGTTTTAATCGATTAAAATATCGCAAAAGGTTTTCATAAAACTTTCTAAGTGATTTTAATCGATAACAATCTGTTTTAATCGATTAAAACATTCTGAAAAATCTCTTAGTTGTTTTAATCGATTATTTAGCATTTGTATCGATTAAAATACTGACAGAACAACTTTCAAAACACTTCAAGTTATTTTAATCGATTATTTCGAGTTTGTATCGACTAAAATTCGCAGTAACACTTTTCAAAATATTCTAAGTCATTTTAAATGATTATTTCAATTCTATATTAGTTAAAATATTGGCAGAAGGTTTTCAAAATCCCTTCTAATGAAAACAATCGATTATTTTGAAAACATATCAGTTAAAAACCTGTTACAAAGGTGTTAAGAACATTTTAGCTGATAAAGCTCATATACTATCAGTTAAAATAGTTACTTAAAAACCATTTAACAAAATACTTTGTTTTTAACAGATTAAACACGTTTTAGAGGCTTTTGCAAAATCTTTTAAATGAAGAAACCTTATGCAGCAGAGATATAAGAATGATTATACCTAAGTAAAGATGTAGACTTACGAATCACTCTACCCTTTTATCTAAGTTATCTTTGACTGCAATAGAGTAGCCTTTGACTTCATTTTGACTTCATCAAATCAACAAGATCTTCGTTTAAATGATTCAATAAGATCTTCAACAATTTCAAACCCCACATCAGGCTGGTAGTTACAACCCACAATGTGTAGGACTGGATGAGTATAAACCCCCCATCAGGCTGGTATGGTCCATAGCATGGGACCAGTTGTGACTTATTGCTCTGACTCGTGTGCAGATCATGCACACGTCGTGCGCAAGTTGATGGGTATGAAGCCCCCATATGATTGGTACAGTCCACTTTGTAGGAATGGTGGTGGTGGCGGCTTACTGCTCTAGCTCATGCACCGATGCTTGAAGAATGCTTTCCTATTTGGATGAAAACATCTGGTGTGTCAGGGATTCTTTCGGCTCTTCCGGTGGTTGTCCAACTTTGTTGTTTGCTGGGGATGAAAGTGATGAAGATCTTATTGAATCACTTAAACAAAGATCTTGTTGATTTGATGAAGTCAAAATGAAGTCAAAGACTACTCTATTGCAGTCAAAGATAGCTTAGATAAAAGGGTAGAGTGATTAGTGAGTCTTCATCTTTACTTAGGTATAATCATTCTTAGTCTACAAAATGAAGTCAAAGACTACTCTATTGCAGTCAAAGACTACTCTGTTGCATGAGGTTTCTTCATTTAAAAGATTTTGCAAATGCCTCTAAAACGTGTTTAATATGTTAAAAACAAAGTATTTTGTTAAATGGTTTTTAAGTAGCTATTTTAAATAGTATATGATCTTTATCAGCTAAAATGTTCTTAACACTTTTGTAACAGGTTTTTAACTGATATGTTTTCGAAATAATTGATTGTTTTCATTAGAAGGAATTTTGAAAACCTTCTTCCAGTATTTTAACGGATACAGAATTGATATAATCGATTAAAATGACTTAGAATATTTTGAAAAGTGTTCTGGCAGGATTTTAATCGATATAAACTCGAAATAACCGATTAAAATAACTTGAAGTGTTTTGAAAGTTGTTCTGTCAGTATTTTAATCGATACAAATGTGAAATAATCGATTAAAACAACTAAAAGATTTTTCCAGAATGTTTTAATTGATTAAAACAAGTATGTTATAAGTTAAAATAACTTAGAAAGTTTTATGAAATCTTTTGGCAGAATTCCAATCGATTAAAATGCATTTCAATCGATTAAAATAACTAAGTGAACTTTTTCCAAAGTATTTTAATCGATTAAAACAGATTGTTATCAATTAAAATCACTTCAAAAGTTTTATGAAAACCTTTAGCAATTTTTTTAATCGATTAAAAAACGAAACAATCGATTAAAACAATTTGAAAGATCTTTTACAAAGAGTTTTAATTGATATAAACGTTGTCGTATCAGTTAAAAAAATCTGGAAAATAATCAAGAACATTTTAACAGATTAAAATAAGTTTTAACAGATTAAAGCAAGACTTTTAACAGATTAAAAGGTTATTTTAATAGATTAAATAAACTAGCAGTTTGGAAAAACTTCTATATAAACAGAATTGCTTGAACATTTTAAAACACATCTTTTGGCAATCAATCAAGCAATCATAAGTGCTACTTTCAAGAGAGAATCGCGCTAGTTTTGTGAAGTTCTTAGAAGTTCTTTCTTGAGGCAATATTTGCATTCTTTTGGTGAAGAAACTCATTCTGCAGAGCTGCATAAACCTGGTTTGGGTGTTCTAGTTTCTCCTCCTTGTTTCTATACTTTTCTTTTCTGTATTGTAGGTGCCTGGAAGTGTGGGCATTGGTTTTTGTAGCTGGAATTTTGCTACAGGGTTGTTCAAGAACTGGAAATTGGTTCTTGGTGAAGGTTTAGGTGCAAGGACTGGAATTTTGGTTCTTGTGGTAGATTGAGTGTGTGATTGATGTTGTAATCTGTAAAACATTCAATCTAGTGGAACCCAGCTGGAATTTGGCTGGAAACTGGACATAGCCCTGGGATTGGGTGAACCAGTATAAATCTTGGTTGTATCTTTCTAAACCTTTCTCTCTTTAATTCTGTCATTGCCTTTAGTTTGATTGTTTGCTGTGTTTTATTCAAGAATTGGTCAGAATTCTTTATCTTTGAAATATATAATCTGTAAATTGCAAAATGAAGCACTTGGTGGATTTGATGAAGACATAGATATAACTTAGGTTGTGGGTGTGTAGATGATTAGGTTTTTTAGTTTAAGCACTTAATCTCTTGATAGTCCATTATATTTTGTGATAAGCACCTTAAAATGTTGCATCTCATTGAAAATCATTTTTCGCATGAAAAACTTACGCTTAAGTATTAAAAGAATAAACTAAGTTTTTTCAATCAGTTGAAAAGGATTTTCAATCTGTTAAAATCACTTAACATAAT